>JAJONR010010148.1:0-31613 GCA_029582245.1 Solanum etuberosum
TTATGAAAATTGATGGGGTTTTGTGTCAAACTTCCTATATGTATATTGTCCCAAAATTATCATTGACCAAATCCACTTTGACCTTTAGATGATAAATATGGATAAAGATTTCTAATAATTTTCTTAGACGCTATCGGATGCAAAAATATTGTGATAAATTTCTACATATATTATACTTATCTTCGCGGACCACGATAATAAATTGATGATGTAGTTAGAAATTTTACTAAGAATATTTAAAACTTTAGCATATAAAATATTTTTTGTTACTTGTACATATTCATAAGTAACCCAAATTATTTAGCAAAGTCACTGAATTTAGTTTTTATCAATAAATCACTTAAACATATGACTCTTCTCTTATAAAATCAGTCGACATGATTTATATCATATATGGTTCAAAAATGTTTTCCTTCCCTCTATTAAATCAAAAATGTCCTCAACATTATTTTTAATCTAAAAATTGCCTCTCTTTTTTTACCTTGAGAATAACAATTCAATAATGACATAAATTTACCCAACTATTATTAGGGCTCTCACTCTCTTCTTTCTTTTATTTCTCTTCCAAAGGATAAGAACTGTTTGAACACCATTGGGTTCTTGAGTGGGTTTGGGTTTTGTATTGTAACCAGGACAGGTCTAAGTGGATGAATAAGATAAAGTCACTTGTTTGATTAAATGACTTATCAATTGTTATATTATTCTGTTGTTAAAAAGAGGATTTTTACAAGAAAAAAATAAGTTGTTTCATATCGTGGCTACATTTATTTTTCAGTACTATAGTAGTATATATACACACAAAAAAGGACTATCTAATAAAAAGCCTTATTTAAAGATAAACCTGTAATGGCTTTTATTTGTAGAGTACATAAATTAATTACTACTAAGCTTAAGATAATAGAGGAGGAATACTTTGTTCATTTCTAAAGAAATTTGTTGGATCAATTTTTGTCTTCACTTTCACCAATCTATCAAAGTTGTTCTTGAAATATTTTACTCCCCAAATTCTTGCTTGTGCATAGCTTGTGTTTCCTTTATTGTTCACTCCCAAATCAAGATCTCTATAGTTGAAATAAGCAGCTCTAGGAGATTTTGACACATACCTAGCCAAGTAACCATACAGTTTTCGAATCCAAGCTATGTTACTTTGAAAATTTTCCGTTCCCCACGAAAACACCGAATATTCGATCATAAATATATTTCCAGCTCTATGAGGGAAAGGAGTTTCAGATTCTGAGATGTCACTCAACTTTCCTCCGTAAGGACTAAACTGTAATTCAACGCCTGAATTTTCACCTAATTGGTTGTATAGTTTTCATATACCTTCAAGACCATTTATAGAAATCGGGTGTTGGACATAGTCTGATTTCCCTTTGGAATACAACCCTTGATTAGTTGTGGTATTCCAATCTAGTAACACATCAAGTGATGTGCCCCTAGGGAAACCAGCAAAGAAGAGTATAGATTCGATCCAACTCAACTCAATGCAATCTTCTTTCACTAACCCTAGTTCCGGGAAGCTATCTTGCATTTCATGGAGGAGTTCATCTACTCCTCCAACGAACATTGTAGTGAAGAAGGCATGGATAGTCCTTTGTCCACGCCTGATTGGAGATCCGATGCTCTTCAGGAAGAGCCTGAGGAGAAGATTGTCATCAACTTTGTCCGCGATATGTTGCCATTTGTAGACTAGTTGAGTTGCATTTTGTTCCAATGTTCGTGTCACGTTGAACACAGTCACCTTTTCTGGAATATCAAGTAATTTCACCTTCCATGATATAATGAGACCAAAACTAGTCCCTCCACCTCCTCTAATAGCCCAAAAGTGTTCCTCACCCATTGATTCTCGATCCTGGATTCGTCCATTAACATCGATCAATTTTGCATCAATGATATTATCAACAGCAGTACCGAATTTTCGTGACATCATGCCATAGCCTCCACCACTAAAGTGTCCCCCAACACCAACCGTTGGGCAAACCCCAGCAACTACGGCCAATTTTTTACTTTTTTCCGCAATTCTATAGTAAACTTCCCCTAGGGACGCGCCAGCTTGAATCCAAGCAGTCTTTTTTTGGGTATCAATGGATATTGATCTTAGGTTCCTAAGATCAATTATGAAAAAAGGGGTCTCCGAAATGTATGAAAGACCCTCAAAATCATGTCCACCGCTTCGAATTCTGATTTGTAGGTCATGTATCTTGGAGCAATGTATAGCTGCCTGGATTTGAGATTCGTTGGTAGGAGTGAAAATAATTGATGGTTTGAAGTTGGACATTATCCTTAGGTTATCCGAAAAGGAGTTATAAATGGTTGAATATGATGAGTTTTTAGGAGTGTGAATGACTTGTAATATTAAGTTTGAGTTCATAATTTTGTGAGAAAGACATTCAAGAAAGTCATCATTTGTTTTGTTGGCCCATGAATATGATGATGAAAGGCAAATTGAGAGAAAGAGAAGGATTGTTAACTTGTTGAAACTAGTCATAATTGATTATTTGTTGTTGCAAAGTTTGATAATGGAGAAAATGGATACTAAGAACTTCTACTTATAGTTTTAGCTAGGGGGGATTATAGAAGCTTAATTAGGTTCAAATCCTAACACACGTGGTATTGAATAATATTAGTTTTAAAAAATGCAAAATTGAACTCTGCGTGCAAGAAAAAACATATATATGTTTTTTTTAATAAACAAAATATTTATTTTAAATTAACCAATATGCATCAATACATAACAGCGATAGTGTTAAAAGTCTGCTTATAGTGTTTAGGAGAGGGGATATACTAAGGTTAGTACTATTACATCTTATCCAAAACAAAAGATGGCTTAGTAATCTAATAAAAAGAGTTCCTTCTATGTCTGCCTCTAATTTATTCGAGACAAACACAAATAAAACTTCCAAGCACCAAAAGGATTAGTCAATTGTGATGTTTATTCATATGCAAGATCTTCCTCATGCCTAACGTGGATTGTTTGTTTTTATCTTTATCTTATGGTCATAACATGCGTATAATTATTTATATATCATTGATAACGATCGATAAAACTAATTAGAGAAAAAAAAAAATCTCCTAGTTTGAATTTTACATATCTTCTGGATTTGATTATAATAGCCTACTTTGATATAATTGTATAGTCGAATAGATAAGATTATCAATGTATTATGTCTCTCTTAATTAATAAAGAAATTTGTGTAGAAAACTTAACATTTCCTCTTCATTATTGGAACATAAAGATTAAACAAATATTCTAGTCATTAACGTACACGTTTGTCCGACTTGATTTTTTAAATGTCAAACTATACCTTAATAATAATTTTTCTAAATTTATGAAAATTGATGGGGTTTTGTGTCAAACTTCCTATATGTCTATTATCCCAAAAATATCATTTACCAAATCTACTTTGACCTTTAGATGATAAATATGGATAAAGATGTTAATACGAAAATATCAAGATAAATTATAATTTGTTGAACTCAAAATGTCTAAATTTTTGTAATTGTGATGAGTAAATATCTCAAAAGGTTACTCAAGTATGTAAAATTATAAAACAAAGTCATTAAATTTAGTTTTGTATCGATAAAATCACTCATGACTTTCCTCTTACAAAATCTTTCACGCCCCAAGCTTACATTCTCGACGGGATCGACACCTGATTCGATTATTGACCTAAGCATATCCATACATAACATGAAACATTGAGAGCATACATCTAGACATGAGCGAAAAATATGATTTAAGAGCATTTGTGAAAAATGAGTTTCGTAAAGGGGTACTTTCCATATATCATAGTACTAAAATTCATAAAATCATACGAAAGTCAAGAACTGAAATATATATTACTAACTGTCTATGAAACCCCTCTAACATAACTGGAAACTACATGCAGGGACAAGACCCTAGCATACCTTTAACAGATATATTAAAGTATCACAAGTAAGCACTAATCCCTAGACACCAATAAAACATGAAGTGTAGAGCCTAGCATGTTGTTTGATCGTGTGTTCGCTTACCTAAATCTACATCATTTAAAGATGTAGCGCCCTCAACAAAAAGAACGAAGTAGATATGAAATTATATTGCATATAAAATGGCAGAATGATACATTACATATATCATAAGAGAAACAAAACAACCAATAGAATCATAATTATGGCATGGAATAACAAAAGTCATTAAGTTGTTTTATTCTTAAGCCTTTCATCGCAAATAGTTTGTTATGAGAGTTAATTAATATAACCGACACATTCCATCACATGAGCACATGGAGTCTGATCTCAACTTAATAAGCTAAACCATCTCATACTTCGAGTGTGAGACATACATACATATCATGTGAATCTATAATCAACCCTTATCAAGGCCACATAAAGGAATCGCTCAAACCAACGGTATGATCTTTAATCAACGTCGACAAATGTAGTCTCGGACATTCATCTCTTAGACTTATGCCTTCTTGATTAATCATTTAACTCCTTTGAATTATATAGCATGTTCATAAGTTAAGTCTGGTGGCTCATATTCATAAGTTTTGCATTTCGTGCATCATAGCTTGAAACCATGAAAAACATATCATCATGTCATAAGGTTCGTATCATAAAAAATAAAAGATATCAAAAGTAATCAACGAACTTAATTTTTAAATAAATCTCATTTCTTTCATATTTATTCAAACAAGCTGTAAACTCGAGACAATAGAGGAGGAATGCTTTGTTCATTCCTAAAGAAATTTGTTGGATCAATTTTAGTCTTTAACTTGCACCAATCTATCAAAGTTGTTCTTGAAATATCTCTCTCCCCAAATTCTTGCTTGTGCATAGCTTGTGCTTCCATTAATATCGTTCACTTTTTTCCCCCGAAAAACCATCACCTTGGTTGTGTGCCATAGGTGTGGGTGGTTAGGCTTGAGTACTCCTACCATGTCCATTACTTATCCAAAAATATACATGTTAGAGGGGTACATGGACCGAACCTCTAACCATTCAACCAAACAATCAACTGTCCAAAAGTTAGAGAAAGGATTAGCCTATATAACATCCTTTTCTATACAAAACCAAACTACTTAACATACAAATAAATTACACTTGTCGTATCTTCTCCTCACAGAAGGAAATCTCCACTTGTCCAGTTGAATAAAACCTTTGACCTCTTGCGGAAGATCTTGCAGAAATTCCACTTGTACAGTTGAATCAAACCTTTGACCTCTTGATATTGTTCACTTCTAAATCAAGATATCTATAATTGAAATCAGCAGCTCTAGGATATTTTGATACATACTTAACCATGTATACGTAAAGTTTTCGACTCCAAGCTATGTTTCTTTGAGAATTTTCAATTTTTCCCCAATACACCGCATACTTGATGATGAATATATATTTCCAGCTCTATGAGGGGAAAAAAATTCACATTCTAATGTCACTCAACTTTTCTTCGTAAGGACTAAACTGTAATTCAGCACCCGAATTTTCGCCTACTAATTCATTGAATAGTTTCCATATACCTTTAAGACCATTTATAGAAATTGGTTGTTGGACATAGTTTGATTTCCCTTTGAAGTATCCTCTTTGATTAGTTGTGATATTCCAATTTAGCAACACATCAAGTGATGTACTCCTAGGGAAACTGGCAAAGAAGAGTATCGATACAATCCAACTCATCTCAATGCAATCTTCTTTCATCAACTCTAGTTCCGAGAAGCTCTTTTGCATTTCGTGGAGGAGTTCATCCACTCACCCAACAAACATTGTAGTGAAAAAGGTGTAGATATAGTCCTTTGCCCACCCCCGAATGGAAAATCAGTATTTCTCAGGAAGATCATGAGGAGGAGATTGTCATCAACTTTGTCTGTGATATGTTACCATTTGTAAATAAGTTGAGTTGCATTTTGTTCCAACATTCAAGCACATTGAACATGGTCACCTTTTCTAGAATATCGAGTAATTTCACCTTCCATGATATAATGAGACCAAAGCTTGTCCCTCCACCTACTCCAATATCCCAAAAGAGATGCTCACCCATTGATTTTCGATCTTGGATTTTTTTTCATTGGCACCGATTAGCTTAGCATCAATGATGTTATCAGCAGCAATACCGAATTTTCGTGACATCATGCTATAGCCTCCACCACTAAAGTGTCCACCAACACCAACAGTTGGGCAAACCCCAGCAACAAAGGCTTTTTTTACTTTTTTCCGCGATTCTATAGTAAACTTCATCCACACTCCTAAAAGCTCATGAAACGGATTTTTCATTTTTGACACATGTTATGATCTTATTGGCTTCTTGTTTGACTCGGCATTCCATGTCATTTGTCACATGACACCAAACTGGGCCTCTAGGATGAGATTAAATTGGGCTTAACCAACTTGGCTAATCCATTGTAGCCCAAATCAATTAATTTAGGCTTTAAGTAAAGATTAAACTACCTAACTAGACATACTTAACTACCATATATACTTATTTTATCTCTAGTTTAAAATAATTACACATAATACCACTTTTAATATTTATACCATATATTTTAAAAGATTTAATTAGATATACAAATTCCCTAAATATGATGTTGAATAATTATCTTAAAATTCAAATTATTTCTCTCACATCAACCATTTCTCTCTTCAGATTTAAGGAGATACATATCTCTTTGAAAATAGCCTAAAATAGAGTCCTACCATTTAATTATCTTCCTAATTTGTTTCTTCACCCCAAATCAACCCCCATCTCTCCTAATATTTCCCCTCCCATGTCCATCTTCCAAAATACTCTAGGGACAGGGATGACTCCTCCATTGGAGGAGAAGAATGTATCAATGCTCGTGTCTTCTCTAAGACTATCAGCAAGTGAAAGTCAGATATCCAATTTATTGTACATTGAAGAAACAAACTTTTGTATGATATTGGACTGATTCAACAATAAAATACTTATATTTTCTTATCAATTGCATCAATGACCGCTTTTTCTATTGCCAAAGAGGAGAGAGACGAAGGGGAAGGGAGGAGAGATGGTGGTAAAAATATGTATTTGATTAATTATACATGTATACACATGTATCTAATTAAAAATTTATGTATCGGATAAAATGTACACGTATCTGAACTAACTGATGCTCAAAAAAATTAGAAGAAATTTATTTTTTTTGAAATTTTTGGGAGAAGAAGAAGAAGTTCATAGAAGATTTGGGGAAGAAATTAATAGGAAAACGCGTGATTTGCTCCTATTTAGATACATATACCTTCCATATTTAGATACAGATAATTAGATGTATCTGCATAGCATGTATACGAGATACATGTATCTGAAGGTGTCAGGTACATGTATCTGGACCAAAATATGGTAAAAATTATAGTATCGAAAACTCACGGGAAGAGAAGTAATTAGCCCCTAATCTAGTGGAATTTATGTTGTTTACCCATAATTAAATTCATATTTATTGGACTTAAATAATTAACCGAATTATATTAATCTATAACATTTATTTGGAATAATATATTCATGAATTTAATATAATCCGAATCATTTTAAAAATTTATATTTGATACATTTTAAATGATTACACATATTTAGGCATGTTTCAATGCACATGTTGAATATATAACTAAAATAAAATAACATTTTGAAATATTTACGCGTCACAATTATAAGAATTTAGACGTTTTAAATTCATCTTAGGAAAGTAGACTTTGTAATTTACTCAATATTATTATACCTTCTCATTTTTTACCTGTGGAGATATGTATAATATTTGTAGAGATTTATCATCATATTTTCCATCTGATAGCATCTATTATATTATCCATATTTATCATCTAAAGGTCAAAGTAGATTTGGTCAATCATATTTTTGAGACAATATACATGTAGGATGTTTGATACAAAACCCCATCAATTTTCATATATTTACAGAAAATTAAAATTTCTTATTAAGGTCTAGTTTAACATCGAGTTCCTTTAGGTATGAAATCGTCTTTGTTAGAGAGTACTTTACCCCCTAGTGTGCAGTGGCGTAGCCACATGGTGGTCAGGGTGTCCAATTGGACACCCTTCGTCGGAAAAAAATAACGTATATACAAGTAAAATGATACACGAAATTATTAAATAACATATTTTGGACACCCTTAACACAACAATCTATTGTAGCCCAGTGTTATCACTTTCTTGGAATAAGGTAGTGCTCGTGTGTTCGAATCTCACTAGTATTTTTGAAAATAGTTTTTATTGTGCTATTTCTGGACACCCATCATTGCTAATGTGGGACTTTCCGATGCAAATTTAAATTTAGTCGGACTCTAATATGGATATCGGACACTGTGTAGATATTCCATATGAATAAAAAAATGGATTGTTTGGTTGGAAACAAGTTATTCGGTTAATTGGGAAAAGGCTCAAATATGACATCGAACTTTCAGAAAAGATTCATTTATACCATCCGTTAAAAGTTTGGCCCATCTATGTCATTACTGTTAAAGAAAAGGCTCATCTATGTCATTTTTTAACTTCGGTTTTGCTAAACCACTTTTTACACCCCAAACAAGGTTTAACACTTTTCAATTGGAGTTTTTGGATCAAACATACTCTTTTTTATTTTTCTTCCTTAAGACACCAAGAACACATAAAGAACATTAACAATTCCCAAATTTCAAACTTCTTTAATTCTTCACGAAATCACCTCAAATTTCAAGAGTAGTTTCCCTTCGAGCTAGATAACAAAACTCAATATCTTTTGAGCGCGAATTCAACCTAACTCAACAAGACCCACTTAAAATTTCTTCAAAGTTTCAAAACATCAACATTCTTTAACGGTAGATTTTTCTCCACAACTTCAAATCATTTGAAATTTTGAACATACACTCAAAAAACACTAGGAAACAAAGATCTAATGTCAAAAACAACAACAAAAACACGAATCAAAGTAAATTTTTGAAATTTTGGGACTGATTTTCATTTTTTTGAAATAATTTTTAATACGGGTGAATTTTTTAAACTCTACAAATGATTTTAGAATTTTGGTTTTTTAATTTTTTTTTTAATAATGTAGCCGAAATTTGAGATGATTTCGTGAAGAATTGAAGATGTTGAAAATTCGGTAGTTGTTTATGTTCTTCATTTGTTCTTGGTGTTCTTAAGGAAGAACAAACCACTACAACAAATGTGATATATAGCTATGATATTATTAGCTACGATATTAAATTCGTCACTAATTGTTCACTTTTCGTGACAAAAATTATATTTCGTGCTTAAATATATGAGACACGTACTTTTAGTGACGAAACGTGAAAATTCGTAACAAAGTTTTGTCACAAAAAAAATTTTGAGACATTAGTGACAAACCATTTTTGTCCTAAAATTAGTTAAATTTTGAATACAAATTTTTTTTTGTTGCAAAAAATATATATCGATACATTAGTGACGATTTATTTTTTGTCCTAAATTAGTTAAATTTTGGATACAAAAGAATTTTGTCGCAAAAATTATATATCAACTTTTGTGACAAATCATTTTTTGTCCTAAAATTAGTTAATTTTTGGATACGAAAAACTTTATCGCAAAATAAATATTTATACATTAGAGACAAATTATAATTTGTAGTTAATTATTGTATACTTTAGCCACAAAAATTTGTATTTTATTGTGACATTAGTTTTTGTCACTAATAGTTCAAATAATTAGTGACAATTGTATTATTGTCTCTATTTAACCTACAATTTAGTCACAATAAAATTTTGTCACAAAAATATATATATTCAAATGGCTACAACCTATATTTCATAGTTGAATAGAGCAATTATTAGCTACGAAAAAAAAAACAATTATTATAATTATAAAATTATTAGTTTTAAACATATTTTTAACGAAACAAAAAAATTAGAGATAGATTATTTATTTGACCATACTCCAGACAAGCGATATAGACTACATCACATAATAAAAAAGATAGTCTAAACACCACTAAGATAATTTGAATTTAAAAAATTACAAATAAAGTTTCCAAAACTATCAAGAGTCTCAACAAGTTTTCAAATATTTTGTCATTCACAATTAAGATTCATTGGGCGATTATCTAGAACTAACAAAACTCATATGCTTACTTCTAAATTGTATTACAATAAATAAGATAGAGACTAAGAATTTTGATTATGCACTAAAAATGTTACTAATTTGCAGTGGACAATAAATCGCTATAGTTAATTTATGACAATTAATTTAACCCCAACAAATTGATGACTAAACAAATTTTAAAAAATTATTCTTCAAAAATGCAAATAGTCAACCTCCGCAACATAATTGTAACAAAATTATTATTATTAAATCATAAAAAATTAATTGTGATCCAAACTTCCTGCAATTCGTTATTATATTATTTTTTTACTACATTTTTTGCAAATATTAAAATCTAATTATTATCTACTAATTAACATGTAGACCTCATAATCAAACCAAAAAAGCATATTAACAATAAAAATAACAATATATTATAACAATACAAGTATATCATCATAAAGCAGCATCATTAGTCTTACTAACTAAATTTAACTACAATATTCAGTCCAATCATTCTAACATCTGTTTTAATCGCACAATCACATTATTATAATATCTAATTCAATTATGAGAAACTTTAATAATTTCAATAAGATTATTGCCCGCGAATAATCTTCTTGTATCCACGGGTGATATGCGTTCTCTAGCTAGTGTGACTATCCAATTTAGGACCGTGACCAATGCTAAGGAGTAAGATTCAAAGCAAGCCTTAACAATAATTTACATAAAATTGGGCAGAGTTTCCCCTGTTTTGGGCCTATCTAAAAATATTCCTGTCTTAGAAATCAATAACATATCAACCAATATCACCAAAACAAGCCATAATAATCATCAACATTCTATTCGAAATATAATGATACTAAATCCATCTCCAAATATGAAAAGAAATCTAATACTAGTCACAAGCCGATAATGATGAAAGAATACACATGAAAGTAGTGAAATGACTAATGAAGCAACTCTAAGAGTTTAAAAGAAAAGGACGATATCAAATAAATAACTTCTTGCCCGGGCAAAACAATTTCCGCTTACCAAAAATTTGCCAACTCGTGCACTCTAGCTAGAGAAAGCCTTATCGACGTCACTTGTGATCTCTGTAATATAGTATAGTAGGGAGTGCGTCGCTAGCTCAATCAGTAATTACAATTAACCACAAACGTTTACAATAATAAAAAAATATAATGAAAGAAACGCCCTTTTCAGAAATGGTAACAATAATCAATCTTGTTTTGTTTCAGGTAAGCATAACTCAATTAACAATTCAATAATAAAATTGATAAATTTACTAAAGATATGACTGAATTTTCAATGATCTCTGATCACCCCCCAGATTTATCAACACCCGTTCAGATTCTTTAATGTTTTAGTTGATCATGAAGAACTCTTTCCTATAGTCAATTAAGTGTGGAGACAACAAAGGGACCAATGGAGAATGAAAAATGTATGGCTGGGATTAGGTAGCAAAAGGTAAAGCAGAAAAGGGAAATTCTGAGAAGAAAGGGAAGAAACAAAGATTTAAATCAGTTTGGTGAGAATTTAGTGTCACAATGAACAGAACTCCTTTGCACTGTTAATAGATTATTATCTTTTTGATAAAGTTAATTAATTTTTCCCTATATCATAGTACTAAAATTCATAAAATGATATGAAAGTCAATAACTGAAATACATATTACTAACTTTCTATGAAGCCCCTCTAACATAACTTGAAACTACATGCAGGGACAAGACCCTATCATACCTTTAACACACTACACCATAAATGATCTTTACGGCAATTAATTAATATTAATAGCTTAATTGCCTCTAAATATATATTTTTAGCGGCAATTAGCATTCTTTCTGAATGTCCCTAAAGCCTATAGCGACATTGGATCCAATGACATTTAACTAATGCCGCTATAAACTTTAGCACTCTTTGTTAATGTGTATATTTATCGCCGCTAAAAGTTGTTTTTATTGTAGTGACATGATATATTAAAATATCATAAGGACTAATCCCTAGGAGTAAAGTGAACAAAAGTCATTAAGTTGTCTTATTCTTTAGCCTTTCATAGTACATAGTTCGTTATGAGAGTTAATTAATATAACCGACATATTCCATCACATGAGCACATGAAGTCTGATCTCGACTCAATCAGCTAAAACATCTCACACTTAGTCGGGTGTGAGACATCCATACATATCATGTGAATTCATAATCAACCCTTATCAAGGGTACATAAAGGAATATTTGCCCAGACCAATGGTATGATCTTTAATCAACGTCGACAAACAAACGTAGTTTCAGACATTCATCACTTAGACTTATGCCTTCTCAGTTAATCATTTAACTCCCTTGAATTATATATATATATATCATGTTCGTAAGCCCAATTTACTATCTTCCATCTAGGAGTGGGTTTGAGTCTATCAATTAGATCACAAAAATTGTAATTCCAGATCTCCCAAATGAGTAATCTGTCCAATGGACTACAAAATACTTTTCTTCTTATTCCAAGCCACTATTATTCTTTCATGTCACCTATTAAAGCTTCTATTAATAGTTTTAGCTATGGAGAAAATAAACAAGGTGGGTTCCATTTCCAAAGTAATTAACATTCGAGATGCAAAGGTCGATAGAGAAATAGTTGATAACTTAATATATATATATACACGATAAGTAATGGCAAGTAAGCTCATGATTTTCTCCATTAATTTCTCAAGATAATATATAGTCACTCAAACTGATAGGCAAAGCCAAGAAGCTAAGCGACAATTAATAGTTACACACACTCAAGAACAAGTGAAGCTTAAGATAATAGAGGAGGAATACTTTGTTCATTCCTAAAGATATTTGTTGGATCAATTTTTGTCTTGATTTTCACCAATCTATCAAAGTTGTTCATGAAATATTTCACTCCCCAAATTCTTGCTTGTTCATAGCTTGTGTTTCCATTAATATTGTTCACTCCTAAATCAAGATCTCTATAGTTGAAATAAGCTGCTCTAGGAGATTTTGAAACATACTTACCCATGTATCTGTAAATTTTCCGACTCCAATCTATGCTTCTCTTAGAATTTTCCATTTTTATCCAAAAAACCGCATACTCGATCATGAATATATTTCCAGCTCTATGAGGAAAAGGAGTTTCAGATTCTGATATCTCACTCAACTTTCCTCCATAGGGACTAAACTGTAATTCAACGCCTGCATTTTCGCCCAATTTATTGTATAGTTTCCATATACCTTCAAGACCCTTTATAGAAATTGGGTGTTGGACATAGTCTGATTTCCCTTTAAAATACAAATGTTTTTTAGTTGTGGTATTCCAATTTAGTAACACATCAGGTGATGTGCCCTTAGGGAAACCGATATAGAAGAAGATTATAGATTCAATCCAACTCATCTCAATGCAATCTTCTTTCATTAATCCTAGTTCCGGGAAGCTCTTTTTCATTTTGTGGAGGAGTTCGTCTACTCCTCCAACAAACATTGTAAAGAATATGGCATTGATACTCCTTTGTCCACGCTTGAATGGAGAAGAAATATTGCTCCTCAGGAAGAGCCTCAGGAGGAGATTGTCATCAACTTGGTCTGCAATATGTTGCCATTTGTAGACTAGTTGAGTTGCA
Source organism: Solanum etuberosum (assembly GCA_029582245.1). NCBI lineage: Eukaryota > Viridiplantae > Streptophyta > Magnoliopsida > Solanales > Solanaceae > Solanum > Solanum etuberosum. Next base: position 13,653 of record JAJONR010010148.1, read on the forward strand.
TTTTGTTCCAACGTTCGTGTCACGTTGAATACGGTTACCTTTTCTGGAATATGATGTAATTTCACTTTCCATGAGATAATGACACCAAAACTAGTCCCTCCACCTCCTCTAATAGCCCAAAAGTGATCCTCACCCATTGATTCTCGATCCAGGATTCGTCCATTAGCATCGATTAATTTTGCATCAATGATGTTATCAGCAGCAGTACCGAATTTCCGTGCCAACATACCATAGCCTCCACCACTAAAGTGTCCACCAACACCAACATTGGGACAAACCCCAGCTGGAAAGGCCAATTTTTTACTTTTTTGAGCGATTCTATAGTAAAGTTCCCCTATGGTCGCGCCAGCTTGAACCCAAGCAGTCTTTTTTTGGGTATCAATGGATATTGATCTTAGGTTTCTAAGATCAATTATGAAAAAAGGGGCGTCCGAAGTGTATGAAAGTCCCTCATGGTCATGTCCACCACTTCGAATTCTAATTTGTAGGCCATGTATCTTGGAGCAATGTATAGCTGCCTTGATTTGAGATTGTTTGGTAGGAGTGAAAATAATTGATGGTTCCAAGTTGGAGGTTATCCTTAGATTATCTGAAAAAAAGGAGTTAAAAAGGGTGGAATATGATGAGTTTTCAGGAGTGTGGATGACTTGTGATGAGTTTGAGTTTATAATTTTGTGAGAGAGGCATTCAAGAAAGTCATCAATATGAGTATTGTTGGAACATGAATATGATGATGAAAACCAAATTGAGAGAAAAACAAAGATTGTTAACTTAGTCATAATTGTTGGACTAAATGGAAACTAACAACTTCTATTTATAGTTTTAGCTTAGGGAGAAAATACACGAATATTAGTTTTATTCACATGGAAGATGCAGGGGCTTCCTCATGACTAACGTGGATTATTTGTTTTTATTCTTATTATTATTTTAGGGTCATTACACCAGTATTTTTTATTTTTTTTGTTTTCTACCCAGTTTTATTGTCTGGTATTCACATTCTATTTGCTCCTGAAAATGACTGTGTCACCAAGTCCAAACAAATTTTATCTTTGAAAACATGAGGAAGCATGTGCATCTTTTATTTATTCTGGTAACCCGATTCTTATAACCGAGGCATCTGATTTAGTGTGGAGGGATCTCAACTATCCCACCAACAATTCGTGTTGGTAATTCACAACACATTGAATAACATAGTGAGGCAGGAGAGGTTGTGCTGACAATCAAGAACACATCTAGCAAGAAGAAGAAGGTGTTTTACCAACACAAGATATCACTACAAAGAAACTAGAATTTTAGTTGCAACAAATGTCACTACAGATAGCCAGAAAGTCGCCTAAATATTTTCAGTGGCGAAATTACAGTTCTTGCAAGTATTTCCATAACTATTTTTTCAACAAAAAAGAAACTAATGCTATTTGATTTTGAAAATTTTACTTAAATAATATATTTTATTTGATTAATTACCCTTTTTAATGTTACTTTTTTATTTATTATCATTGATGATATAACTTTAACTTTAATAACCATTTGATATTTGATATTTGATACCATCGGAGTATATATATACTCCGGTTGTATCAAGGAAGTATACTCTTGTGGTATCAAGGAAGAAAAACTCACTTTAGTGAAAACACTACTAAGTTACTCCTTGATACCATCAGAGTATATAGTATATATATATACTCTAATGGAATCAAAGAGTAATTCAATGAAAATACTACTCAGCTACTCCTTGATACCATTAGATTATATATATACCTTGGTGGGATCAAGTATATATATGCCCTAATGGTATCAATTTTAACTAAATTTATACTTGATACTACCAAAGTGTGTATATATATATATATATATATATATATATATATATATATAGCGGTGGTATCAATGAAGAAAAAGTCGCTTCAGTGAAAAACTACTAAATTACTTCTTGATACTATTAGAGTATATATATACTCTTGTGGTATGAAAGAGTGATTCAGAGAAAAAACTACTTATTTACTCTTGATACCATTAGGATATATATATATATATATATATATATATACTCTGATTGTATCAAGTGTATGTATGTAAAAGTATTAAGCAAAATCATTGAATTTAATTTTGTATCAATAAAGACACTCAACTTATGACTCTCTTCTTACAAAATATGTCATGCTCCGAATCTACATTTTGGACAGAATCAACATTCGATTTGATTGTTGACCCAAGTACATCAATAACATGGCATGGAACATATCATACATCTAAACATGAGTGGAAAACATGATTTAAGAGCATTTTAAGTTATATAACGGTTGGAAGCTAATTATTAAGTATTATCCATGCATGTATAAAATTAATAAGTCGTTTGGTTTGCATTTAGAAACTTTCTTAACTAATACATATGCATATAAGTTATGAGCGAATTGGTATATTATCTTATGCAATATATATAAAATGAAATAACTAATACTCACATAACTAATACATTCATAATTCTAATTAACCAGCTACCAAACAACCCACGAGTGTTGCGTTAGTTATTATTAACTCATACTGATGTACAAGTCCATGAATTCTAACATGAAGAACATTTAATAAATAGAAAATTTATTACTTGAAAAAAATTTCATAAATCAAACAAGATTTATCTTACACAAACTTTGAATGCTACATTTAATTTTTAGTACTATATAATATATAAATTAACTACCATATATTATAATCTAAAGATAATAGAGGAGGAATACTTTGTTCATTCCTAAAGAAATTTGTTGGATCAAACTTAGTCTTCACTAGTACTAATCTATCAAAGTTGTTCTTGAAGTATTTCTCCCCCCAAATTCTTGCTTGTTCATAGCTTGTGTTTCGATTAATATTGTTCACTCCTAAATCAAGATCTCTATAGTTGAAATAAGTTGCTCTAGGAGATTTTGATACGTACTTAGCCATGTATCCATAAAGTTTTCGACTCCAAGCTATATTTCTTTGAGAATCTTCAATTTTTCCCCAATACACCGTATACTCAATCATGAATATATTTCTAGCTCTATGCGGGAAAGGAATTTCAGATTCTGAGATGTCACTCAACTTTCCTCCATAGGGACTAAACTCTAATTCAGCCCCCGAGTTTTCGACTGCTAATTGGTTGAGTAGTTTCCACATACCTTCAAGACCATTTATAGAAATTGGTTGTTGGACATAGTCTGATTTCCCTTTGAAGTATCCTCTTTGATTAGTTGTGGTATTCCAATTTAGCAACACATCAAGTGATGTGCCCCTAGAGAAACCGGCAAAGAAGAGTATCGATTCGATCCAACTCATCTCAATGCAATCTTCCTTCACTAACCCTAGTTCCGGGAAGCTATCTTGCATTTCGTGGAGGAGATCATCAACTCCTCCAACGAACATTGTAGTGAAAGAGGCGTAGATAGCCCTTTGCCCACCCCCGAATGGAAATTCACTATTTCTCAGGAAGATCCTGAGAAGATTGTCATCAACTTTATCTGCGATATGTTGCCATTTGTAAACAAGTTGAGTTGCATTTTGTTCCAATGTCCGTGGCACATTGAACACGGTCACCTTTTCTGGAATATCGAGTAATTTCACCAACCATGATATAATTAGACCAAAGCTAGTCCCTCCACCTCCTCTAATAGCCCAAAAGAGATCTTCACCCATTGATTCTCGATCCTGAATACGTCCATCAGCATCGATTAATTTTGCATCAATGATGTTATCAGCAGCAGTACCAAATTTTTGTGACATCATGCTATAGCCTCCACCACTAAAGTGTCCACCAACACCAACAGTAGGGCAAGCCCCAGCAACAAAGGCCAATTTATTACTTTTTTCTGCGATTCTATAGTAAACTTCCCCTAGGGTCGCCCCAGCTTGAATCCAAGCAGTCTTGTTTTCAGTGTCAATGGAGATTAATCTTAGGTTTCTAAGATCAATTACGACAAAGGGGGTCTCCGAAATATATGAAAGTCCCTCATAGTCATGTCCACCGCTTTGAATTCTAATTTGTAGGTCATGTATCTTGAAGCAATGTATAGCTACCTGGATTTGAGATTCGTTTATAGGAGTGAAAATAATTGATGGTTTGAAGTTGGAGGTTATGATCTGAAAAGGAGTTATAGATGGTGGAATATGATGAGTTTATAGGAGTGTGGATGACTTGTGATATTGAGTTTGAGTTCATAATTTTGTGAGAAAGACATTCAACAAAGTCGCCATGAGTTTTGTAGGCCCATGAATATGATGATGAAAAGCAATTTGAGGGAAAGAGAAAGATTGTCAACTTAGTCATAATTGATTATTTGTTGTTGCAAATTTTGATGTGGAGAAAATGGAAACTAACAACTTTTGACGTGGAGAAGGTATAATATAATATTGAAGACTTGTAATTGTTAAAGACATTGAGTAAATTACAAAGTCTACTCCCATACATTGAATTTAGAATGTCTAATTAATTCTTGTAATTGACCCTCGAGATTCGTTCGGAACCCTGTACACACAAACCATATAAGTAAATTGACTATACTCGATGTTTCGGACTCTATGAAACTGTCGAAATAAGAATCCGAGGTCTCCTTTATCTGACATCCATGAAAGTCACAAGAAATGAACATAACGCCTAAAAGGTCAAATCAAGCTCGGGACCTCTAAAAATTTAACCAATACCTCACCTAGTCCTAAAATCATCCTCCGAATCCAATGGAATTTTTGAAATTCCGATCCGAGCATTTGAACCCCGAATGTTGACCAAAGTCAACCCAAACGCTAAATTTTCACAATTTTCCAACTTAGGACCTCAAATCCTCAAAAAGACTTTGAATGTGAAACCGACAACTTTCATTGATGGATTTTCACATTTTTGGACTGATGGAATTGTCGAAATTTCATTCCGACACTCGAAACTCCAAAAGACTCTAAAAACCACTATTAAGCAACTTTAGCCTTTTAAACACAACTTATAACATTCACAACTCTTAACTCAACACTCGAAGCCAACTTTTAAAACTCAATCAGAAATGACTCGGGGTCAATATCGAGAGGGGCAAAACGGTTATTTTATAAAGATTTTCAAAAATAACCAACTGGGTCATTATAGTATGAAAAAATTACGAGGTCTCATGTTCAAGTTTGAATGAAAACAAAAAATATTTATTGATTTCGTCTCATCTATCTAAGCTTACTAATTGGAGATAGTAGCCAAGTATCCAAATAAAATAAAAATAATTTACTTAGGTGTGCGTAAGTCAATTCCAACCCCACCATCCAATCACAACTTGTTGTTATTGATCTCAGTATCTTTGACAATCTGGCCTTGGACAACGAAAGATTAAGAAAGTAATATTCTATATATATAAACGATCAATTTGTATAAATTGTTCTATAATTAAGTCGTATACTTGTAACTATACTTAACACCCTTACTTAAATGTTAACTATACTTAACACCCTTAATTAAGTCGTATACTTGTAACTATAATCAAGTTCTACACACCTCATTTAATTTCTCAATAATATCACACAATATGGAAACGTTAAGCGGTATGAGTGCATTGAGGAGTCGTTTCGTAGATAGTAAATAAAAAGGCAATTTATTCATGTATTAATTCCTCCATAAGTTATATAACATTTGGAAGCTAGTTATTAAGTATTATTCATCCATATATAAAATTAATACGCCGTTTGATTTGCAATTTAGACACCTGCTTACCTAATATATATTTATAAGTTATGAGCAAATCAATGTATTATCTTATGCAGAGAAAAATGAAATAACTAATACCTGCACGACACATGAGTGTTGCGTTAATTATTATTAACTCATACTCAGGTACAAGTCCACGAATTTATAACTTGAATAATATTCATAAATCAAACAATATATATCGTACATAATCTTTGGAACGAATCCTTGCTACATTTATTTTTCAGTACTATAGTAGTTGTAGACAGTGAAATTTTTTTGATAAATTCATATTAAATTTTGGATTAATCCATAAATTCATGATATATTGACCAAGTCAAATTATTGGTTAATAAAGTCGGATTAATGTGTAGTATAACTTACCTAAATCACATAGTGTAAGACCCTAAATTACATTCTATCCCTACTCTTTTTATTTTACAAAAATCTCTTAAACTATCAGTCATCCGAATACATAAATTTCATCCGGATACATTATATATGATACATTATAAACTTGTAAGGGAGAAATTGAAGGAGTGAAATCAGGAGAGGAGAAACGTTGGTTTGTAAGGTTGAAGTAATGTATCCGGGCGAGTTGGAGTAACGGGGAAAAGAAGGGATTTTTATAATATTTTAGAATGGTAGGGAATAATAGAAAATATGGTAAATAAAAATGTGTATATAGGTAATTTTCCCTCATATTTAAGTCAAAATATATGACTTAAATAAAGTCCAAATTACATTTGGGCCAGTCCATTAAGTTGACAAAATGAGCCCAACTCATGCTCTTCAAGCCCAAGGTCCTCTAAAATTACTTGAAGACCGAAATACCCCAAAACCCTAGCTCACAACTATATAAAGGGGTCCTCATAAGAGAAAGAAAAAAAAAGGATACATACATACAGAGAAATACATAGAGAATCCTTGCTCTTCAGTGGTGATCTGCAAGTCTTCCGCATACAAAAAAGTCTTCGCTCCAAGTGTTGAGCCGCAAGTATTCCATCAAATCAAGAACATCCGTGAAGAGAAAAATCAGGGGATTACATATCTTTTCTTACGGATTTTATAAATATTGTAACCTTCGCATAAATTCAAATACAAATATTATTGTTTGCTTGCTATTTTCCTTTCCTATTTGCTGTATTTAAGGATTGTAAATTTAGACACATACAGCAGTATATATAAATTAATTACCACTAATTAAGCTTAAGATAATAAAGGAGGAATACTTTGTTCATTCCTAAAGGAAATTTGTTGGATCAAATTTAGTCTTGATTTTCACCAATCTATCAAAGTTGTTCTTGAAATATTTCACTCCCCAAATTTTTGCTTGTGCATAGCTTGTGTTTCCTTTGTTGTTCATTCCTAAATCAAGATCTCTATAGTTAAAATATGCAGCTCTAGGAGATTTTGATACATACTTAGCCATGTATCCATAAAGTTTTTGAATCCAAGCTATGTTACTTTGAAAATTTTCAATATTTCCCCAATACACCGCATACTCAATCATGAATATATTTCCAGCTCTATGAGGGAAAGGAGTTTCAGATTCTGAGATGTCACTCAACTTTCCTCCATAAGGACTAAACTGTAATTCAGCACCCGAGTTTTCGCCTACTAATTGGTTGAATAGTTTCCATATACCTTCAAGACCATTTATAGAAATTGGGTGTTGGACATAGTCTGATTTCCCTTTGAAGAATCCGGTTTGATTAGTTGTGGTATTCCAATTTAGCAACACATCAAGTGATGTATTCCTAGGGAAATTGGCAAAGAAGAGTGTAGATTCAATCCAACTCATCTCAATGCAATCGTCTTTCACTAATCCTAGTTCCGGGAAGCTCTTTTGCATTTCGTGGAGGAGTTCATCCACTCCTCCAACGTATAGTGCGGTGAAAGAGGCGTGGATAGTCCTTTGCCCACCCCCGAATGGAAATTCACTATTTCTTAGGAAGATCCTGAGGATGAGATTGTCATCAACTTTGTCTGCGATATGTTGCCATTTGTAAACAAGTTGAGTAACATTTTGTTCCAATGTTCGTGGCACATTGAACACGGTCACCTTTTCTGAAATATCGAGTAATTTCACTTTCCATGATATAATGAGACCAAAGGTAGTCCCTCCACCTCCTCTAATAGCCCAAAAGAGATCCTCACCCATTGATTTTCGATCCTGGATACATCCATTAGCATCTATTAATTTTGCATCAATGATGTTATCAGAAGCAGTACCGAATTTTCGTGACATCATACCATAGCCTCCACCACTAAAGTGTCCTCCCTCCAACACCAATAGTTGGGCAAACCCCAGCAGCAAAGGCCAACTTTTTACTTTTTTCCGCGATTCTATAGTAAACTTCTCCTAGGGTCGCGCCAGCTTGTATCCAAGCAGTCTTTTTTTCGGTATCAATGGAGATTGATCTTATGTTTCTAAGATCAATAATGACAAAGGGGGTCTCCGAAATGTATGAAAGTCCCTCATAGTCATGTCCACCGCCTCGAATTCTAATTTGTTGCCCATGTTTCTTGGAACAATGTATAGCTGCCTGGATTTGAGATTCATCAGTAGGAGTGAAAATAATTGATGGTTTAAAGTCGGAGGTTATCCTTAGGTTACGATCTGAAAAGGAGTTATAAATGGTGGAATATGATGAGTTTTTAGGAGTGTGGATGACTTGTGATATTGTGTTTGAGTTGTTAATTTTGTAAGAAAGGCATTCAAGAAAGTCATCATGGGTATTGTTAGCCCATGAATATGATGATGAAAGGCAAATTGAGAGAAAGAGAAATATTGTTAACTTATTGAAAGTAGTCATAATTGATTATGGATGTTGGGGAAAATGGAAACTAAGAACTTCTATTTATAGAGTCTTAGCTAGGAAGAAATTAAAAGAAATTATAGAATTTGCTTTTACTAGTTTTAAAAAAGCAAAATTGAACTTTGCATACAAAAATATTTCGTGCAAGAAAGGTATTATATACACATTCCAAAGACTAGTCAACTGCCATGTGTGTTCATATAGAACTTAGAAGATGCACATGCTTCCTCATGCCTAACATGAATTATTAGCTTTTATTTTTATACTAATTTTTCGATACGTGTGTTGCAATTATTCATCGAATTATGTATTACTATGTTATAAAATATTATATTTTCTGAATGTCCATTATTCTAGTATTTAACTCCCACACCTCCACAACCTGATCCCTCGTGAACTTTCTCTATAACTTTCATGGTTAATGTCATGTTTATAACAATCTTTTATATACATCTATATAACAGTATAAATATAGGCATAAAGGTTTGAGAAATAATTGGAAGAAAGAAGAAAATTCTATCTTGTTCTCTTATCTGTATAGTACTTTGTCAAACTTTTTGTTTCATATTATTACATTTTTAGTTTAGTGGTCACAAGTTGTACTCTCTCATCAAAAATCAATGGTCGGTATTCATAGACTTTTATGGTCTTCAGTGTATTTATCAGATATTTTTTTGTATCTAAAATTAATTATTTGTGCAATTATGATTTGTTTGGTTTAGATGTCATAATCTTTGTTATTTGGAATTTCTTTTCACAAATTGTTGGAAGGTTTGAAAAAAAAAGTGTTCATGGAAAATGTGGTCGGTTTTCATCCACCATGATTGATATCATTGTCAAGATATGTTATTATTTGTTATATTTAATATGTTCTGTTTGAAAATTAAATTCACTTTTTCATGTAACTATAAAGTGGTAAGACTTTTAAGGTGCAAGGGTGAGTCGGATTGCACTTTGACTTATTACTTCATTGATTGAGAGTAAAATAGTGGATATAATCATATCGCATCTAGAAGATAAGATATCAAGTTAGAATTCTAATGTATTATGATAATAAGATGTTGGGTTGGATATCAACGAATAATATGCTTTAGTATTAATAAGATGATGCATTCAAGTCCCAATGCAATCTGATCTATTGATGATGTAATGATGACTACGATAAAAGAATATACTTTGATTAAAAGTGATGAAATCCTTTCAATTGATTTGTTCAATTCTCATATGTGAATATGGTAGCAGTGTAAAACATGTCTGAAAGATGTTACGTAGTTGAATGTATGAATGAATATGGGCCCATGGTAAAATGTTCATGGTCATCATTGATTCATTGTGATAATTAAAAGGAAGAACATTATGGGTTCATAAAATGATCTTTCAAAACTTGAAAGTATTTTTTGTCATCGAAGTAATATGAAAGGTCATTGGGCATGCGGTTATTGTGCCGTGCAACCTAATAATTTGACAAGTTTATAAATCTTCCGTCAAAAGAAAAGGAAGATAAGTGGTGCACTTGACATTTCAAAATGACGTTGATAGTTGAGGTGGGTCATGTAAATATATCAAATATTAAGGTATGAGCTTCTAATGAAAACTTAAATAAAGCATGTCCTTAAATAGATTGTGACTTTGTAATGAGCATGCGAATGTGCTTGCCCATTCTTGAAAGTGAATATGGCAAAATGTTAATAAAAATATGTGTATTGATTAGGTTAAGTATCACATTTCACCTCTACGAGAGAGGTTTGAGAAAAAGTTGAAAAATATTATTTTCATTTGATGACGAATTTTGAGCCAATCTTAAAATTTTGGTTCTAGGTTCTTTGATCGATTCAAAGGCTTGATGAAACTTTTGTTGGAAGCAGAAAAATGGTGATCCATGAGAGAATTGCTCGAATTGGGGTGAGCAAATAATGGACGCCCAAGAGTGGCATGGTGATCAAACAATGTATCTGAATCATAAAGTCTCATGATGTTTTAGTTATGGTGATTTTGTCTCATCTGAATAGAAATAATTGAGGTGTGATGATGGATCACCATGGGAATCAACAAGGATCAAATGATAAGATGGTAAAAAATAGAGAGATCGTGTTCTTCCTTATAGGGAGAAAAAAGAATAAATCAACATATACAATATGAATGTAGGATCAAAAATAATAAAGTATATGAACCATAAAAACAGAGAAAAAGAACTCCAATATTCACTCAAAATAGAAACTTGCTCATCTCAAATTGCTGATTTCTTGATCTTGTGTCGGTAAAACGCCTTCTTCTTCTTGCTAGAAGAGTTCTTGATTGTCAGCACAACCTTGCCTGCTTCAGTGTTCTTGAATGTGTTGCGAATTGTCGAGCTCACCTTCTTGTCCTTCTGAATGATTATAGTGTAAGAAGTCTCATCCTCTGGCACAAATTCCTCCTTATAGCTCACTTCTCCGCCCACAATCGTAACATCCCAGATAAATGTACTTTCCACCTGACATAAATTTAACACAAACATTCAAAATCTCCGCGTAATATCAAATCTCTCAATATATCGAAGGTTACTTTACTTACATCTACTGCAGGTATTTCAATAGTTTCAGTTGATCCAGCTTTAAGGAGAATCTCCAAAGCTTCACAGTCGGAGACTGAAAACTCAAAGTCATTCTCCCTCTTGAGTCCACCATATTGAATAGGGATTTCATGGATTGGAATGTACCTAACTCAAGGCCAAATAGTTAAACATCTAGCCCCTTAAAGTTCACAGACTAAAACTGGATTTATGTTTGAAACTTACTTGAGCAAGGTCTCAGTGACCTTAGCAGGGCGAGCAAATACGAATTTGCTTTTGGTTCTTTGCGTTAGGAAAGGCGAGAGCAGAGAATGGACGGCATAATACCAAAATGGAACATTGATGAATATCTGAAAAAACAAACAGGTGGTGGAATGGTCAGATAATTCAAGTAAGATATACTTCACAGCTATGCTGCTAATAACACTCACATTTTTGGCAACAAATTCAGGATAGTTATCCTGAAGAAGATCAACGGCTTGTTTGGTAGCAACCCGGACTTCTTTCTTAGACGGTCCAGGGGAGTTTTTCAGATCATTTATCTGAAGCAGTGAACTAACACCTCCAGCCTTGAAATCAAGCTGCTGAATGCCCTTCTCCATTAACTGAACTCTCCACCTCATGAACTGGTTCCGTTTCTCCTCCGTCCCGAACGTCTTGTTATAAATCTCTTCATCATCCAATACTCCAAAAATGTTGTAACAAATAGGGTGTCCTTGGTTATCAACCCCACTCATGTAAGCAGCTGGAGCAAGATCTGAGCCCAAATCTTCCTCCAAGATTGATTGGATGTTAAAATCCCTCCTCCATTGGAGTGTTTTCTTGAGCATTTCGAAAGATTCATTCACTTTGTAATCCCTTGCTCTCAAGAATTTCAATAGAACCACATTGGTTTTCTCATCCCCTTTGCTAGGCAAAATGGGAACACCCCAAATAGAAATCTCTCTATCCACTTCAACAACATCCAAATCACCCTCCTCCTCTTCTTTCCCCTCTATATTGTCCTCATTCTTTCCCTCTTCCTCTGGAGACTTGTTGGTCTCTTCTTTTTTTAAGAGAGTGTTTCCAAGAATGGCCTCCTCAACTTTAGATTTCAGCTCATTCAATGCCTTTTTCTCATTCTCTTTGAGATCAGAGAGGAAGTTGCTCTCTTCTCTATAAGAAGAGCTTTTCTCAATTGTATTAGGCTTGGCCTCCTCTTCTTCATCTTTCTCATTCACCTCTACAACCTTCTTAGCACCCTCTAATTCCTCTTGTGGAACAACTACTTCAGCCACTTGAGTTGCCTCACATTGCACCTCAACAGTCATGTTGATTGATAAATAACACAAGTGTTGGATCTTGGAAATCACCTCCTCCCTAAACAGCTGAAAATCAAGTAAAACAAAATTTGAGTCCCTAATTCAGTGCCCTAAATAGGCAAAAAAATATGATTTTTCAAATTAACAATAAAGTGAAACTAAGAGCCTTTTTTCGATTGGCTTATTTCAAGTGTTTGGTTAAATTCAAAAAAAAAGCTTATAAGCACTAAATGATAAAAATAAGCCAAAAGCCAATCCAACAGGATCTAAATTGAGATTAAGGTGTAGTTGAAAAATGTGAAAAAAAAATACTCCCCTAAAAAAACCAACATTTTATGTTCAAGATGAATAAATAATGGATTTTCAGTGACAATGTAGCTGAATCTTTGTCAATCTCCCCAACTAAAACCACCTCTACAAACAACAACCGCATAATCGGTGTAATCCTAGGTCTCACCTCAAGGGAATGTTATGTTAACCTTACCCTGGCTTTGAGAAGGTATAGATATTGTTTATTGTTTCCAATAAACCTTCATAAACTAAAACCTCTACAAACAACAACAACACACCCCGTGTAATCCCATAAATAAAACTCATCAACTAAAACATCTACAGTATAAAGAAAATGTCACAAAATTAAAACTCATTCAAAAATACCAACCAAAAAAGGAAGAGTTATTAGAAAATCACCTTTTGGACTTGAATGAGGTTTGCTTTGCTGTGTCAATTGTGTTTGAGATTGAGAAATGAAAGAGAGGTTTTTATAACGGTAATATATTTGTTCGAAAAATGTGTGGGGCCCAAAACGGTCAAATTTTAATGTTTAGTGACACCGCACCGCAGGACGCATGGCATGTTAGAGCCGTTGGGGGATTCGTTTCCAACCCTCTATTCCTTGTCTTTTTAATCATTTTTCTCTTTTCAGGTCCCACATACACATTTTAACTATTTGATTCCCTCACCTCCATAGATTTCCTCGTTTTCATTTTACTTGACTCATGTTAACTTGATAGTAATATGACACTCTTAATTTGCTAAAATAAATAAGTAAAAAAAGAAAAAATTATTTGAGTGAAGAGCTTTATTTGGAATTTATGAAGTCGAGAACTAAATTTGTGTTTGATTATATTTTTTGCAATGAATATTTGAAATATTATTCATGCTTAAATACAATTTCAAAACTAAAAAGTGAGTTGAAACTTAAAAGTACACAGACTAGGATAGATGGTTAGTAGGTAATAGTGTGTGTTGGTTGTCATGTTGTCCATTTCATATTAGTAGTCGTAGTATTGCTCTCGTAATTTCTTGATCTTCGATTTTTATTACTACTTACTTGTTGTTTCCTGAGGACAGCCCATGCTACCTATTAGACCCACACACATATTGAACTGTTGGTCATCAATGTATTGAGTTGGCAATTTGAGTAAAGAAAATATATTTGACTCTCTGTTTTGTTGTTTGTATCTGTTAATTTGGTTTAAAGGTTACTTAATTAATCTCTCTTTTCTTGTCTTTTTCCTTAATTGACATTGATGAACAACATATATTCACGTGGTGCTCGACGGCACCTCCTTTAAACAAATAGCCCATAGTCAAAGCTTGATTATTTTTTTATTATTTTATCATTATTTCATTTCTATTTTCTTTCTCCCCTATTTAAAATAATTTAAATCTTCTGATTAGTCTTTTAAAAATGAACTTTGTTTTACTATTCTGACAAAGTTTCAACTTTATCAGAACTTTTATTTATAAATGTCCTTGCAAACATAATTGAGGCTAGGGGTGAATAAAATCGAATTGAAAATCGAATCAAACCGTAAATCGAGTTAAACCGGAAAAAAAAACCTGATTAGTGGTTTGGTATTGGGAAAAAAAATTCGACTATATTTGGGTTGGGTTGGTTTTAATTTTAAAATTTTATTTTATACATAAAAATATTTACTTTGATATAATTTTTAAATATTTCTTATATCTTTTTCATAGTTTTTATCTTTTAATATATTATTTCAAGTTTGAGATTTAGAATTCTGAACGGTTCAATAAAGATTATAGTCCACAGATGTTGGTAATTATAATAAAGCTTAAATCAAAAACAAATTAATACTAGTGCAAAAAGAAAATCAATTCATCACTAAGAATGACAATAATATTGAATATTTGTTCTTTAGTTTTACATTGGTTTAGACAATTAAAATACATAATCTAATTTTAATTTCCTTTAATATTTAATCATGTAACTAATGCTTATTAAACTTATTTTAGCATGATTTAGTACTTTTACTATGATCATTTTCATTATGACTTGTTAATTTGCAATATTTGTTTTACGCGATTTCATTATTATTTTTTTGCTGGATATTTTAGTGTCATTAATCATATCATATTTTGTATTATTTTCTTAAGAAACACCTTAGATAGTTATATTTTGATAGGACTAAAGAAATATTTGAAGTACAAGTAAATTATAAGTTTGTATAAATATTTTACCGGAAAAACCTGAAAAAACCCAAAAATCCAAAAAACTCGAAAAAATCCGAAAAAACCCATGGTTAAAAAACCCGAGCTTTATTTGTTTGGTTTGGTTTATAAATTTAAAAATCCAACACAAATGATTTGGTTTGATATTTGAAAAACTCAAACCAACCCGGCCATGTACCCCTAATTGAGGCCACTAGGCAAATTATGCTACTTATTATAGTATTATAACAGCTAGTGGTCTTATTTTTTCGCAAAAGTGATAACAAAACAAAGATAAGCGACTTTTAATAGCCGATTACTATAAGCTAAGTGATTATTCAAGTATTCAACTTATCTTCGTTTTTTGAGACAAGACATCTGAAAAATCATTTTCTTCTATTCAATTTGCAAAGTATGAGAGATCATTATGGATTACACCTCTAGTTATTATTTCTTTAGGAGTTAGAGACATACACTACATTATTTAAAACAAATAATAAATGAAAATATCAAATATACATTATAAGAAATTCAATCTCCTAAACATGTGGCCAAGTCAATTCCATTTCATTCCTCCAAGCATCTTTATAACAAGGTACCTTGTATGGTGAATATGTTATGTCCCAAGAACCTTCATTCCAAGTAAACAATGAAAACCTTTCATCTACCAACCTGTCACCTATTTAAGCACATTATTTTGAGAAATCCAAGTCCAAGATGATCTCGAGGAGAATATGAAACTTTTGAAAAGGGAAATGTAGGTGCTGACAAAAATTGCTTCGCGTTCTCATCTTGAGTAATGTTACTTACAGATGCAGTAGACGCAGAAAGTCTCGAGGAGAGGGTCAAGTACTGTTGAAAAGATATCTGTGTATCAAAATATTTTAGTTGGTTGTTATCATGAATTTTTTCAAGGAAGGGAGAAAGAAGTAAAGAGCAAAAAGAATGGAAGACTCAACAGTGTTGAACTTGGCATCTGTAACACATACCTCTTAAGACTAAAAACTGTGGATTAGTTCAAATTCTGCATTTCATATGGCACGGCACATTCAATCGCTTCTTTCATAGCTTCTCTTCCCAGATTTACAAGTACCTACAACAATTTTACAGAAGGCTTTAAATTTAGTTTGCCCAATAGAAGCAGATGCATGAGCAAATGAATAGAACAGGTTTTGATTTCAGTGGATTGCCAACATCATAACAGAAATTCGACAGCATGTTCCTTAACAATATCTAAACTTAGAAACCAATTCAGGACAAAGAAGCAAACCCCATAAAAATAATAGTAACAAATACAATGATAAACTTCAGGGAACTTCTCCAACATTCTAATATTACAGTGCCATAATTACCTGATGTGCACCAGATTGAATAAAGGAAGCATTGCTTGAATATCCAAGGTGCACATGAAATCCCTTATAAACTAAACACTGGACTTGGACAAATGCAGGTCATCCACAAAGTGAACAATAAAGGACCACATAGTTTTAGGGGGATGTCAACTGCATTTCCTGCTGCTTATTTTAATTTTTTTTAATTCTTCTTAGAAAAAAATTAATCTCTATCTGTACATTGATATATCTACCAGATGAGTAAGATCTGCAAGCATGTTCTTAGTACATGATCAGTGCCTCCAATATCCTTTCAATTCCTTTTAGTTGTCAAAGTTAACTCTGATGCTCAAATACTCAGAAGGCTGCCAGATAACTTCTTGATTAAAACCAAAAAAAGGCTAACCAGATTACTAGCCCACTGCCCACTGGTAATGGGAATTGAACCTATATACCTGAGCTATCGCCTAAACAATTAAATCTCTGATCATGCCATGAGTTGATGACCATGCATGCTATCAATTCTGAGCTTTAGCTTTATGAGAAACCTTTCTTTGGTCACAAGTACAGATACAGTAATGGTGGGAGATAAATTGGCCAATGTTTGACCTGGATGGTGGTTGGTTAAGCAGCAAAGGTACACCACGCATCAGTATATTATTGATGTATACTGGTTGGCTCCTAGGATGATATTCTAATAAATTATTTACTCATGGAAAAACATGTAGGCCAGATTGACATTAAATGAGTCACAATCCCGTAATCTCTAACAATCTAGTTCTCACGACCCACAGATCATAATTATAAGCTAAACGTTCAAATCTTTCGTATAGATGATTCTTCTTGACCCTAGTTGAAATTTACTGCAGCACCTTTATAAACAAAGAAGTAAAGAAAGAAAGAAAGAAAATTGCTCAGAAGAAATGTATCATTATAACAGAGAGAAAGAAATATGACGGCAACAACCTAAAAGGAAAAAGAAAATAAAAAGATTTTCACCTCATTCGCATCTTTATAACTGCTTAACTCATCCTTTTTAGGCCAACGAACTTGCCAACACCTGCAAATCAAGCAAAGTCAACCAATTGTAAATACTTTCTGACCCGTTGGTGAAGTAAAATAAGGCTTTGGGTTGCATGACGGATTGAACAAATGTGAGTTACGAGTAGAAGCATCTGCGTATTGCAGCCAACTAAGATAAATACCAATGTACAGACAGAGAAATTATATTAGGTCCGAGCATGCTGAAAGGCTGTGATTCTCATGCACAGAAAGAAAAAAAGAAAAAAGGCATGTCTTCTCACAACTGTCAAAAACACAAATACACTTAACTAGTGATAAAAAGGTACAACAATCCAGTATATTCATTTGGATGTACATTATTCTGCATTCTTACCCGATGCAAATTTGACTCCACCTCTCGAAAGGTGCCATACCCTTTCTTGTTTAGTATTCCACTTGCTACATCAATATATAAGTGTCTCTATATCTCTTGGGAACTCTCTTCAAGCCAAGATTAAGAGAATACAGAAAAGATAAAAGTTTGGGGTTATGAAAAGTCAAAAGAACCCAAATTTTTCATGATGGACTTATCTTTTGTCATTTGACAAATTTGAAGAGCAACTTAGCGGCTACATCAAGCAAGTGTTTTCTTTTTATTTAGTTCTCATCTAAAATTTGTAACCATGAACTTTAATGTTGACAATGGTTATTACCAAACAGCCATGCCTTGCATAATTTAGCTGCATTGACAGAAAGATGCATGCAATTGCAAACCACTAAAAGAACTTCGACCGGGGGGGGGGGGGGGGGC
>JAJONR010010149.1:0-39533 GCA_029582245.1 Solanum etuberosum
TTTATGGTCCCCCCCCCCCCCCCACCCCAAATAGTAGTATTATTTTGCTTGTAACTGAAACTTATTCAAAGGGTCTAATTAATACCTGCAATGTAGTCAATGAGCAGCAACATGCTATTAAAATTATTTGATAGTTAATACTCCTATGACCTATCTCATATTATTGTATAATTGATTATTATTATTTTTGCAAAGTGTAACATATTTAGCTAGCGTTTGATCATAAATTTTCAAATACTTTTGACAAATATTATTTGGATGAAATTTCACTATGTGTTTGGTCATAGTATTTGGGAAACATATTTCATTTTTTTAAGAAATATGATTTATACCCATAAGTTTTAAAAACTATCAAAACTAACCATAAGTTTGTATTACTTAGCAAGATAGAAATGTCGATGTAACAAGATTCATGACTTCCGCAACAAGTTAGATGGATCTTCGTTGTAGCAGATAACAAGTAGTGTTCATGACACTGGAGCAATGTAGTAGTTCGGAGTGAATGCAACAAGCATCATTTCATAAATCGTGAAGTAGACAAAGCAAATGACTTTGTTATCCTAAGCCGATTGTTTGTCGTTTTCATTAAAACCATATCATCACTTTCATATTCATTGAATATTCCATAACTGCTTTAATGTTCACGTAAAAAATTATATAATACAACACAAGCAACTACTATAAAGTAGTAGGGCGTTTTTATAAAAGATAAAAAAATTGTGTAGAATTTGAATTTTTAAAAGCTCCCAAATACTAGTTTTTTCTAATATTTTGGAAATCTGGGTTATTTGCCAAAAAAATTTGCTAAATAATGACAAATTGTATGGACAAACACTATTTGCCAAATTTCCCCCCAAATTTTACTTGAGAAATTTATGGCCAAATGGTCCTTAGAAGTTAAAACTATGTTATATCTTCATGAAGATACCCATTCTGCAATAAGCCCAAATTGGTTAATGGGTAAATTCTCTTTTTAGGAACATGATCCACCAAAAATTATTATGATTGCAATAAAATGCTCCAATTTTCCATCGACTTTGAAAAAAAAATCACCTTTCGTTTTACAATAGGATTGGTTCGCCCATGCAGTAAGTAATACTTAAAATTTGCAAGTAAACAAAAAATTTAGATCCCCACGATGCTTTGTTTTACAAGATGGTTAAATATAACACGCAGATTCACAAATATACTAGATGTTCAATATAACACGCAGGTTCACAAATTTAAATTTATGTAATTCACTAACTGTACCTTCTGCAGGAAATGTTACATAATGACCAAAAGAAACCCACAAATCTGGCACATCAAAGTCCAAAAAATTGATCGAGATACATTACCAGCCAGAGCCTGGAAAAATTCACTTTATCACCCGAAGAATTCCACCAGTCTTGGATATTTCGAGTTGGGGTTACAAAAATTGAAGCTAATACAAGTAGATGTTTGGAAAGTCTTACAGCCTCGGTGTTGTCTATAATAACGCTAATTCTATCAGAAGAAATGTAAGGTGCTAGCAATCTTCCACCTTCGTTGACAATCTAGTAAATTTAAGCAGCACACAGCATCCCATCAGTAGCACAGTTCCATGAATTGAAATGCAAACTGCCAATATACTAATCTACTTGCTGTCTCAGTTCTGCGAAAGATCTAATCCGCATCAAATCTGATCTTCTTTGGTGCAGCCTGAATTGAACCCACCTGCAAATGACACGCACCATCGTATGTTATCTCCTGATGGAATGCGGCGTGATTTCAGCTTAACCTAAAAACTCTTTCATTGTGTCATTTGTCACTTCCCTAATCCTCTAGTTATTTCTAATAAT
This sequence comes from Solanum etuberosum, assembly GCA_029582245.1. Classification (NCBI taxonomy): domain Eukaryota; kingdom Viridiplantae; phylum Streptophyta; class Magnoliopsida; order Solanales; family Solanaceae; genus Solanum; species Solanum etuberosum. Next base: position 1,821 of record JAJONR010010149.1, read on the forward strand.
TAGGAAGTAATTAGCATTCTTGTAACAAATACTCAAACACTACTCAACTATTGCTCAACAGTATAACACTAGCCAAAACGCAACAATCCTGTTATTAGTATCATCTAGTGCAAATTATAGTTAATTAACAGTTAGATTCACCAAATAGAAGGGTTCACATACTCCAACCAGTAACCTGCAGCGATAAGGCTGCATTTGCAGCATCAAAGAATTGCATTAAAGAAAGCCATATATGTCTTACCATTTCTGGGCACTCATAGTCAATTCCAGCTGCTTCAATCCTCTTTCGCCTCTTCTTGTCACGTTTTAATATTCCTTCAATCAACTTCTTGTGATCATCCAGTGTTCTTTCCTGGATGATTATTTCATGTTTGCAAAGTCTAATCAGACGTCATAATACTAAACTACTTGCCACATTTTGCATAACACAAAAGCAAAAATGTTATATCCCACTGAATATTACCTTGTCTTGACGTTTCCTTTCAATTTTAACCCAATCCAAGGGTTTGTACCAGCGGTTCACACCTTTCCACCTATGTAGAAATCAATGTTGTTAACTAGCAACAGATAAAAAGACCCAATTTTGTATCTCCATGCTAAGAAAGTATAATAAACCTACCACTAAATTTCAACTCTTCACACTCCTTGTAAAGTTAAAAATTAATCAGGAGAATGCCGTGCTTCTAAACATATCTTTTGCTCCCTTACAATGAGATTAGGTGGTCAGCAATCATAAGATCACGAAACCAGATAACTTGTGCATCTCAAATGCAATGCTGAACTCATTTTATAACTCATAATGTAGGGAAAATATTAAGAATAATATCAGACTTAATGTTTTCTGTCATTAGCATTTAGCAGCATGAAATTTATGAAGCAGAGATCCCAATATATAATCAGGAGCAAATTTGCAGGTCAATATATTCTTTTAAGTTCAATCCAGTCAAAAAAAAAAGATTGGTATTTTATTAGTTGTTGTTCCAATTTGTAGTGACGAAAGACTACAAAGTGCCGATAAACCTCCTACAACAAGAAGCTCCCAGACCACTGAACCCCCACTCACCCAAGAACCCCCTAAAAACAGCCTAAACATAAACATAAGAAAGAGAAAAAGATGGAAGAAACCAGATAAATTTGACAATCTCCTCACACTTGTACATAAAACAATTAAATTACCATTCCCTCCATCAAATTGGAAAAAGAAGAGAGAGGGGGGTCCTTACAATCTTGGATGTACATGTTCAGGAGGAATAAGCTGGACTTGCAGTAAGTGCTCAAACAAGAGATAGTTATGCATAGTATCCGCAACAACTTTTGCAACCTGCACTTGCACACAAAGACAACCAGAAAATGGAATGATAATGATCAGAGGGATTTTTTTAAGCATATCTATGACACTACAAAGACACTAGGACAAGTACTACCTCAGGAGACTCAAATTCTATGAAGCCAAAATGCTTTGATTTTCCTGTCTGTTGAGGAAGAGAAACCAGGATAAGTCAATGAACAAATAGAAAATTACCTTAAATGAAAATAATGGTAAATCAGTGGATTAACATATGATGTGTAGCTTTGCAGTGCATGCCCATAAGGAAAGAACAATAAATTTGTCAATGGACTAAGAAATGAATTGAGTAGTTTGAAAAATGAAAATGAAGTGAATGCCAATGAATCACCACACTCCACTACATTTATGGCCTACAATTTCATTTCTTTTCTAGATGAAAAATACTTCATAAAGTTCAAAAATAGGTGCTATAATCAAGGTATTTTCAGGCAGATGTTAGCTTACTGATCAGACTTCTATTGTTTCTTAAAGATGAAATATCTATCAATACACTCACGAATGAGATACTAAGATAAGGTGTACAGAGAGCATAGGGTGGAACAGAGAATTGATAGCTGAGGAAACAGAAGGAAGCATAAAAAGTAGCCGGATGTCCAGCGCGATTGTGTCAAGGGTTCCACGAGAAAGTCTATTACCCAGATTGAGAGAAACAAGATTGCACTGTGGATTCGGACGGGGTGGAGAGATCCTTACTGTCCTTAAGGGGGATTTGAAGTGTTTAAGAGTTGTTTCAGGGTTAAAGAAGCATCTAGTTTACTGATTTTTTTTTCTAGTAAGAAGAATTCTGGTTTGCTGATTGCTTAGGATTCTTCAAAATTACACAAAATCATTAGGAGACTAACAATAGAAAAAATGAAGGAGGCTGCCACCATGCAAGCAAGGTGAGTTACACCTCAACTGGTTAAGATGTACTCAAGTAAAACATAATTGACCAATGGTTTACAAAATTAGTGGCACAGTGCCATTTAAGGGAGAATGAAGTATGTCAAATGCATAGCAACAATATAACCATAAAACATCAAGTAAGAGAGTTAAAGAGTAAACATGAAAGAAATCTCTAACAAAACAGATGAACAATTGACCAATAATAATTGGCCTGGAAAATTAACCTTTTTATTCCTTGCAATTCTAAGCCTCTTGATTGTACCAAATTGCTTAAAGAAACCTGAAGACCACATTTATTATACATAAGAGGAAAATATCAAGTATCTAAATAGGCTCAATCTCAGACAAATTCAGAGAGAGAAATGCAAACCTTCCATTTCATTCTCATAAAATCCATGTGGGATTCTCCCGATATATAACACTGTTGCTTTATTTTCCCTTACTTCAGTCTTTGGAAGCTTCTGCGCTGGCCCACCTTCTAATGGCTATTTATTTGAAGGACAAAAACAAGTCATACACAGCACACCAATTGCCTTGGGAGAATTTTACAGTAATGATTCTAACGAAGACCATTGCCCACTCAAAGTATCACAGACCAAATATAACTGTAAGTTAGCTAAAATCTTTACAATACCATTGCCCACCTAAAGCATCACAGACCAGACAATCAAAGTTTATACACATATACCAAGCAAGTTGCAGAATTAAGGAGTACATATAACACAAAAATCATAAAAACTAAAGCATATACTAACACGAAATCCCATAAAGGAGACAATTGCTTCTTATCGAGGGAAAGAAACATTAATCTAGAGAGTGAGCTCACCACTAACTATATATACATAATTTGAGGTGTTTTCTTTCAGTTTTCATTATATACATCTATATAGTTCGAAGAAAGTGGATGAACTACTCATATGCTGGAGCCGCACGAACAAATAACGTACCAGAAACTCACGGGCTTCATCTTTAGAAGCTGAAGAAGCAGAAAAATCGCTTGCACCCTTTTTCAATTTCTTCGTTATTGCTTTCTTCCTTGCTTTAACACCCATCTCTGTTTACATAATCATACTAAACGTCAAGCACTTTGCACAAATAAAAACAGAAACACAGTAAAGAAAATTGAAACCTGAAGAAAATTACTTGAGCTATAAGCCTTAGTAGACCTCACCGGAGAACGGTGACAGATAAGCAGATGAATTCGCCGGAGCTGCCAAGCGCGAGAGAGGAAAAAGTTGGTTTGCAGATGCGCGGTAACTTAAACCCTAAACCCTGTGTTCGGACCCTCTCGTTTTCTATTTTCGGGTCGAACCATCCGCCGAGGATTTTGCAGGGTCAGTACTCAAAGAGCTACTAGAGCTGTTAAAATGGGATTAGCCCATGGGTCAGCCCAACTAACCCATTATTGAGATAGAATTTTTTAAGCCCATTTAAAACTAGGGATTATAAGTCCGATCCATATAAGCTCTTGGTCATTGAGGCTTGATCGGGACCGGGTCAGGATCGGTCCATGGGCCAAAATTATTTATTTAAGGGTAACTTACAGAATTTCACTAGTGTATGAGCTAATTATTTAAATGCACGCTATGTTGTAATATTATGAATTTTACCAGATTTTGGTGCATCTAGATACATGGACTCAAAATTAGGTGTAATTTGGTGAATTCACATATATCTAGGATATATAGACAAATCATGATCCCTCGCCTCCCTCTCATTTCGCTCGTCACTTTATATCTCACTCGCGTATCTTGAATGCATTACACCAGATACATGTATCTCGCGTATATAGTATCCTACATGCTAAGCACACTAGATTTTTTGCTACTGTTATTGAAACAACATCATTGTTTGCCATATTTGATTTGAAAATATTCTTATTTTCTTGATGTTATGAAATTTTAAGTTTGAAAAGAAAAAGTGAATAAAAGAAAAAAAAAAAAAGGGCTAGCCCGCGGTCCTTCTAGGGGTGGATTAGGTTGAGCATTTCCAGATCCTTCCAAATGGAGGGCCAGCCCTTCCTAGCCCATCAAATTCTTTGGCCCGTGAGGTTTGGGTCGGCTGGGGCTGGGCTGACCCTTTTTGACAACTCTAGTTGTGACTAGGGTGTCGAAAATGAGCTCAATATAGGTAATCCACCCAATATTTTGTAGGTTGGGCTCGAGATAATTTGAATTGAGTTCAAATTCAACTCATTCAAGCTTTAATCTGTTTTAAAATAATCTTCAATTAAACTCAACTTATTTTCTATTTTATATTTTTTGTAACTTTTCAAATTGTGGTTATAAAAGTTAAATTACAATTTGTTAAAATTACTGAGATTAAGCGGATTAAACTGGGCGGGTCATGACCCAACCATATTTTTAGCCCATTTCATGAGTCCAAAGTAAACTTAGGCGGGTCATGACCCAACTCAGTTTCTATTTTAACCCATTTTAATATTTCTAATTTCAATTCAACCCGCCCATTTGACACCCCTTATTGTGACTTATACCTTTTACCAGTTGTTTGGCACGCGGAATTAATGTAAAATATTCGCCGTTAAGTTTGGAACTAAAATAATTGAAACAAAGGAATACCATGTAATATTAAAGTACAAGAATACAATGATATGAGAGTAGAAATAACAATAGTTATTAATGAAACTAGATAACACGTGATTATCTTATACTTTAATCCTCGACCTTCATATCTTCTTATCTAAGATCATATCTTCGATAACTTGTAAGTATTTCATGTTTTGTCTAGTCAACTCCTTGATACTTTTTTGCCATACGTCTACCTTTCCTTATATCTACCGCTTTCAATCTCTTTCACCTTCTCATTAGGGTATTTGTGCAAATACTATTCATATGTCTGAACCATCTCAATCTCACCTCTCTCATCTTGTCTAGCATGAAGGTCACTCTCACTTTGTCTTAATGAATATCTTCATTCATAATCATATTTCTCTAATGTATTGTTGCAATTTGAAGAAATAATTTGACAAACTTTTACGACATTTGAAATAAAAAATAAAAACCTATCAATTAATCAAATTCCATTCTATCAAAATGTATCCCATATTTTTTCCTTAGTACACAAAGTTTTTTTAAAAAATATGAGAAATATTATTAGTATGTATAGCTGGAATAATATGTATACATACTCGTCTACTGTATAATTGTAATAATATGTGTATTTATTAATTTATATCAATATGTATATAATTCATTCATTTGAGATATATTATGCTAGTATACATACAAATATACAATGTGTATTATTATGTATATAACATATCTTAGCTGAAATTGGTATCCATTACCATATTCACATGGAATATATTTTGACAGAACAACTTTAATTGGAGATCAGAGACAACAATGAAATGAAAGAGGAAAAAATGGAAGATTTAAGGAGATGACGTGAATCTCGTTTAGGTTTGATTTTTTAAATAAAATATTTGATTAAAATTGTCGATTTTATCTAGGGATTGTATGTATATGTTAATACCTCAAAAATATATTTTCGAATATGTTTCGATAAAAAATCGCATTAATCAATATGAATTGTATAGCAACCCATTTTTTTCGTGGATTGAAATAGAATGAGCTAATAAATAGACGAGTAGATGATTAACTAAAACTTCAGTGAATTGAATGGAGTATATTTTGATGAGTTCATTTTAGAAGAAATTATCTAATTACACAAACATTTCTGCCATATTTATTAATTCTCCCTATAATTTGAGGTAATTACATTTTATATCACTAATTAATAATTTCTACCAGAGTTCAAGTCAGATACATATTTTTGCTACCATATACAATGAAATAGGGAGAGAGGCGAGTGAGAACCTAAGGGAGGCGAGCGAGATTTGTCTTCATATCCCAGATATACATAAATCACACTATATACATGTATCTAGTGTGATTCGCATGTGTCTGGATTACCAGATATATATGAGAGTGGTGAGGGAGATGAAAAGGAGGCGAAGGATATTTGTCTATGTATCACAGATACATGCGAATCAATTTGAATACATTATATCTAGAATAAATTACACCTAATTTTGACTTCGTGTATTCCGAGATACATGTATCTGGATGAATCAAAATCTAATAAGATTCATAATATTGCAAACTAGTATATATATAAGTAATTAGTTTCTAGTGAGATTTCCATAAATTACCCTTAATTTTATCACCCTACTATCCAACTTATTATGAATTGTATAAAGGTGTAGTTTTCGAAATTTGAATCTCTTGTATAATGTAATTTGTATAACTGTTTAAAGTTCAGATGTTTGTGTTTGTATAAATTCGTTATTTCCAGTTTTATCATATTCGTATAATTCCGGAATTTGTATTACTCTGAAAAAACAGATTCAATTTTAGATCTACAGTTGTACCCATATTTGTATAAATCCGTAATTGTATAGAGTTATTAATTGTATATTTCTATATTTTACTTATACAAAATATATAAGTACAAAAGTCTACCAACATAATTATACCTATATAAATACGGACGAAAATAACTCAATTATATAAACGTAGCCGCGAATTATACAAACGAGTAAGCTATAGCTACAACCCGTAAATATGCAAACTATAGCTAAGAAGCCTAATTAAGTTTATTATAGTGGCTATTTACAAAATTTTCCTTTTTTTGTTAGGAATGAAATTACATTTCGGTATAGCTTTAATTTTCTCTAAATAAGAATGAGAAAACCTAAACAATGTTTAAGGAATTCTTAATAGAAAACAGTATACATCAAAGTAAGTTCACAGATATTTCTAATATGAATATCTTTTTCTCCAAATAATGTAAAATAATGATCCACGAGTATTTCTCAAATGCATATAGGGAAATAGTCAATTAAAGGAAAATGGAAAGTTAGGAGGCACAGCATTTTCGTTCCTAAACTACTTGCAACAAATTAAATGTTAAAACAAACAAAATATAAAGTGTGACACCACTCCGAGAATTGAGTGTTTTTATCTATTGTTTGGAATTTTTCGAACTGACTAATAAAGTCGTGTTACATAGGACCCACTAAAGCACGAATCATTCTATAATTCCTGCTAAAAAATCTTTATTTTCAGATTTCGAATCGAAATGTTCCAATTTTATTTTATTTTTTGAAATTTATGTTTGTTATGTTAGGAGTGTGATCTTTATGCCGCCTCCCATATTTTTGTCCTTCCATTTGGTGGCAGATGTAGGATTTTAAAATTGTGGGTGCTTCTTAGCTTAATAGTGGCGGAGAAAATTTTCACTAAATGAGTTTAAAAAATATGTTTAGAGTGAGATTCGAACTCATGCGCAACAATAAAACAACCTTCATCACTCACAATGAGCCATTGGACTAATCAATCCACTTGTTTACTAAGTGCTCTATGTTAAATTTATACCAATACTTCTTAATTTCTACATAGATATATATATTCTGATACAAGATTAATGGGTGTTCGAGCACCCGGCGGACTCTATGTGGGTTCGCCCCTGCTTCCATGGACTTATAAGACCATAGCGACTGTAAATATTTAGATAATTGTTCACATTTTACGTGGACTTTTTTTTTCTTTTAAAAGAAAAGAGTAAATAATACTTACTATACACGGTGCTTGTTCATTTGAGGATGACCGAGTTAGTTGAGCATGTGATCTTCAAAGTAAGGAGTCTTAAATTTTTCTGTATTCTTTCTTGATCAAGCTCGTTGCACAGAGTTTGCCTAATATAATTTACGCATTCGATAATTTACAGTCTAATTTACTAAAATGAAATTTATCATATACGTACTCAAAAAATAGCAACGAGCATACAAAAAATATAAATAATGTTAGACAAACTTAATGCGATGAATTTAATCAAAAAAACATCAATGAAAAAATAAATAAATTTCGTACTATTGAAATTGTTCATTAGAAAAAGTAGCTTGCTCAATATGTCATCGTGTAACCTAAACAAATAAACAATATATTTGTAACTGCCCACTAATTTTTTCGAAATAAAAAAGTTCGGTTCATTTGCTTTGAAAAGTAAAATCATCCTATATATATAAAAATAGCTAACACATTTATTGGAGAACACTTAATTTTCGATATGAGGTTTTGCTTCTCAATCGACATCACTAACACCAACTACACTAAAGAGAAAATACTTTGAAAATTTACACTAAAAGAAAGGTATATAATTATGTATAAAAATATATAAATTATGCTGATACTATTTTCATACAAATTAAATACAAAACATAATATCAAAATCTCATTCTTATCTTTTTGGATAGTGCCTCTTTCGGAGATTATATGTTTAATTTATTTGGGATTTAAACATTTATTTATATATATATATATATATATATATATATATAAAGTGCAATGCTTGGATTTTAAATCGAAGATGACCTTTTATTTATTCGACGTCTTATCTGAAATTAGGCGATTACTTGCTAATTAACCCCAGAAGTTGTAATTCTTTCTAACTTCGATAATACAAAAAATAGTCAAAGTTATTTAATAACTGGAAATATATGTGGAAAAATGATTTAAAAGCAAGTAGTGACAATTCCATTATAAAATAAGACAAAATTTGATTATGTCAATTGTCAAACATTAACTTAGCAATTTGAAGTATATAAATGAATAGTACTTGCTAGCTCCTAAATTTTTTGGACCATAATAATATAATTACAGTTCCTTATATATAAATTAAAAAAAAAAACAAGTAGACATCAAAGTCAATACAGAAATAAACCTACTGCTGACTTATTCTTCCAATATTTTAAAATTAAAATTTAAATATTCAAAAAGTACATGAAAAATATATAAATTAAAGTTTTTTTTTATTTCAATATATTGGTCGAATGTCAATTAATTTGATTCTCGTAAGATAAACACATGAAATATTATGAAACGAAAATAATAATCTATCTATAAAAATAATCGTAATTTATCAAAAATCACACGTCTCAAAATAATTAAAAGTGACGTGCGAATGGTGTTGGAAGTAGGAGACCGACGAATAAATTATGTGACTTTATCAATTGGTTAGCAAAAGAACAATTTTTAAGTACTAATTGTAAAATTTATACAAGTTGTTTTAATTATGTTATATTTATGGTATGTAACTTTGTATGTCGCCGCTTCTCAAGTCTTTGTCCTTTCACTGACTTCCCATAAAAATAAGAGAAAAAAAATATGTGATGTGCCTCACACTTTGGAGTAAGGTGTTCGGGGTCAATTTGAATTGGTTATAGATTAAAATTAAAATTAAATTAGTTTAAGTAATTATTGAATTTTTAAAATTGAAATTAACTAATTTGATTGTAGTTATTGGCTTGCTTTGGTTGTTCTGTTGTTACTCACAAATCAAAGTAAAAGAAACATTTCATTCGAAGGAGAAAAAAAGTCAACAATTGATCTTCGTGTCATTTTGGATCTTATAATTTTATATCGAAATATTAATTATATTTAACTTCATATTGCTATTTAATCTTATGAAACACCATTCATCTTGAGCAACTAGCATCATTGTTTTCATGTTTGCCAACTTATTTTATCAATAATTAGTTAACCCAATATGTGTATATAATTATAAAAAGAGTTGGTTCTTTTACTTACTTTTTGTTTCGACCTTTTTAGATTTGTTGAATAAATTAAAATGAAAACATATATTTGACATTTTAAATTGTTCATAAAAAACATATATAATAATATATTAAAAAAATATGTATATAATTTGTCGGATCAGTTATTTCTTTAGTTTTTTAAATAAAATCAAAATTAAACTAAATAAAAATCGAATTATTTAAACAACTTGATTCAATTTTTCGACTTGAATCGTGAACAATCCTACCTAGAAGTGTTTGTGAGAAACTTTACAAAATTATCCTTTAATAAACTAAATTAATTTATATATGAGCAACTTAAAATGTGTGTATCATGTTAACGTACGTGTACAATTACTTATACCACATTTTACCCTTTTTTTCCTCTATTTTTATAGTAAAATTTTCTGAATAGCATACGCATTTTATTTTTAAAAAAATTTGTCAACTTAAAAGTCTTTTAATCTCATCAATTTGTGCTCCACCGCAAACATGATCACAAACACTCCTTGAGATTAAACTCAATGCACTTTGCTAAATTAAGGTCTGCTACTCTGCTACATCATTGTATTTTGGAATTCGATTTGATAGTATACTTGTTACAACGTAAGTTCATAATACGTATATTACAATTTTTTTAAGGCGTTATATAATATAACTTTTTTTTTTTTTTTTTTGTGGCCAACAAAGTTCCATATATACACATGTATCATTTATCAAAAGAAAAAGATTTTGGTCTCTTATATAATGCCACGTCTCGACTCTTTGTCACATCGAGTACCACATTTATATCACGGGTGGCCTAGATTAGGACTTTGCTAACCACCTTTTTTTCTTAAAAACAAATTACGTGCATTAATTTGCTTGAATTTTTTTTAGATAAAGAGGCATAGTATACGTACAACAATGACACCTACCACACCATTTTTTCCATGCACCGTCAACATTTCTGGTGGGGGATCACTCCATTTTGACATGACACTTAATTAACTTCTTAATCGATCGTTTACCTTATACTCACATCTTTTTTCTTCATATCAATTTTGAGATTTTGACTAATCAGAATCATGTGTCTAAGACCCATAGGAAAAAAATACATCATATTATTAAAAAAAAATCATTTTTCTAATTCGACCCGAGATTGCTAGTTGTATCAAAACTCAATGGTATACACCCGAATTACTTTTGAGATTGGGAGATTGCCATGAATATAACGTGAATATTGGGGGTACCAAAACGAAGTGCTACTATAAAATAAATATTACTATAAAAGCAAATCCTATAGGCTATAGGTACGAAAGTTTGTAACTAATTTTATCTGCTTTACAATTAGTAATCATTTATCAATTTCAATATTTATATACAAAATTGCTGTCCTTTTATTAAGATTGTGACACGTGGATTGAAGATACGTGAACATTTTTAATTTTAGGGAAAAAGGACAAATATATCCCGAACTATCGTAAACAATATGCAAATACCCTTCATCAGGGATATTGGTGTGCCTACCGTTTAAAAACCAGAGCATATATACCCTTTATACTAACGGACCATCCACCGATCCGGCATTTATTAAATATCGAATCGACGGATAAGATTGTGCCACGTGTCTTTATTTAGTTTTTCGTTAGAGTGAAGAGCATATATGCTCTAGTTTTTTGATGGCAGAGACACCAATGTCCCAAAAATATAACGAAAAGTATCTGCATACCATTTACGATAGTTCGGAAGTATAGTTGTCTTTTTTCCCTTAATTTTATTATGTTGTTTAGATGGGAAGTCCGATTCGAATATGCCAATTTAATTCTAGGAGTAGACGGACAAGTCTTATTCAAGCAGTACACATGTACCACAAGTCTAAAAGTCCAACCCAAATTAAAGTGAAAGATAAATTTTGCCAAATGTAACGTTTTCTACTAAGGTATTTATCGTGTTCACCTAATTCAGCTGCTTTTAGGGGTAATAATTTGACTCGTAGCGATTTCGATTCTCAAAGATATCAATCAAGAAATTCAAAGTAGATGTGGACTAAAAGGAATTAGAAAGGAAGAAAATTGAGAGAAAGAAGTCACAGGGAGAGAAAATATTAGAAAAGAACTTACAAGTTATGTACACTGATAATATATAAATATCTTGGTATTAGGTGCGGAGTCAAGTGAGAGTAAAATGTTTATTCAAATTTCTTGACAAAATATTAATTGTATTTTCACTATTTGAAGAAATATAGTCGAAACGTATATATTAAACTTATTAGAAAATAGAGAATTTATCGCAAAAAGATCATCTTTCAGAAATAATAATGAAAAAAATATGGTTTTGTGAGTTTTATTTTACACTAATATGCATGACATATTAATTATTCTGAATGTGTTTCTAAGTTTGTTGAAGGTCTTTCGAAAATAATTTTATCATCTCCAAAAAAGAAATAAAATTTATACACCTTTCACTCTTTTCAAATTTCACCAGTAGAATTAGCCAAGAGAAAGTAATTTGGTAAAACATAGCTATACTATACAAATGAAACAATATTTCCAAGTGTGATCATGTCAACATTGCCAAGATAGTTCATCTAATTAAGATCCAAGTCATTTTCATAGATTTTGTAAAGAAGAGATTAAAAAATTGTCATCATTATAACCCGTGAAAGTGCAAAATGGCATTGAAAATTCTTTAGTGTGATCTTACAAAGTTAGTTAAAGTAATCGAATAGGTGAAAATAAAATCTCATTTTAATTAATTTAATATTGTAGCCTTAATTAATTATTTTAGGATATGGGCATCTGGCAACTCTTCTTTCGTTACCATATTAGCCGCCATTAAAAAACCGAAAAAAACTTGCCAGTTGTGGCTAGATCCGGGACCTCCAAAACTCGAGAATTGGGTGTCACATCGAGGTTGGGAGTCATGTACAAAATCGAGAATCAGGATCGAATTTTGGATTAGTATCCAGATTAGTACTCGAGACTTGAGTTAGAATGAAAAATTGAAGTGTCGATATCATGTAATGCAGTCTGGTGCTAGCAGTAATGCAGTCTTTTGACCAAAAAGAAAAAAGTTGAAGTGTGAGGTTTTAAAAAAATAATTGGAAAATGTTTCTTTGCTCGGAAAGATAAGTCATTTTCCTTAAATTTGAGGAACATAAATTGATTTGAAAAATATTTTCCAAAATATATAAGCTAACCAAATATAAGAAAAATTCAAAAATATTTTTTCCTCTATACTATTTGAGTATTTGAGGTAGTTCATTTAAGAGAAATTTTAAATTTTTTCCTCTATACTATTTGAGGTAGCTCATTTCAGGGATCTTTTAAAAAGTAAAGTTAACGCATGTTACCTTTTACTTGAATATGATTTGTTTGGTAGGGCTCGTAACGTGAGAATACGTATTATTTCTTTTATTTCAATCTACGTGGCATGCTTGATTTTTAGTTCATTTAAAAAAGAATGACATTTTTCTATTAGTATTAATAATTACTCAACTTTCAAATTCATATTAAAGCTTTGAAATAATTTATAATTAAATACATATCTAATGTTTGTTTTAGACTACAAATTTTACAAAAATTGTCTTTTTTTAGAAAAAAAATCTAATCAAGTTAATGTTAGAGAGAGTAATAATCTAGAATAACTTTTACTCCGGGCACGGGGCACCTCATTACCTAACATTTTTAAAGATGAATATTTTGTTCAATGCATTATAAATCAACACTCGTTAATAATTGAGGATTCACACTATCTTATCGATTCGTTAAGGTCGAATTTTTTTATTTTAGGCATATTTTTTAATTTTTTTCTTTTGGTAAAAAAACAGAATAAAAAAGACCTGGTCTTTTTAGGTGGGAATACAAGAAAAGACGGATTTAAGTAGGAAAAAAATAATTCGAAGTTGTCAAAGAGTAGTACATTTAACAAGAAGGTTGGTATCACATGACTATCAGTACTGAACTTAGTCAGAAGGTTGTAATTCAATTTTTAAAAATTAACACCACACTGATAAAGAAAGTCAGCCCTAACTCACAAATTAATAAATAGTAGGAATAATATTATAATTGTCTGTGTAGCATCTTCCAGAGCTACTAATTAACTAGCTAAATAAGACAACTAATTAAGAGAAAAAATAATAATATTATAATTGTCTGTGTAGCATCTTCCAGAGCTACTAATTAACTAGCTAAATAAGACAACTAATTAAGATTTAAGCACTTCCACACTAATTGAATGATATAATACAGGCCCACTATTTAATTTCCTCTTTTGTCTTTTTTATTTTCTTCTGCTAGTTTATGTCATGTGATCAGGAGATTACGAGTACAAGTCTTGAAAACAGCCTTTGGCAAAAATGCAAAGTAAGATTGCATATAGGCTCTTCTGGTCGGACCCTTTCCGAAGCGGAATTTTTAATGCACAAGACTGCCCATTTTCTTCCACTAGTTTCTGTTGCCAATTTTTAATATTCTTCTTTCTTCTCTATAACCTAAAAACACGTCTAACTAGCCAATTATATTGTAGGACTGTTTTTGCAATGATTATATATTTATATAAACCCAACTCATGCCATTACCATAACTCGAGCTTAGCCATTCTTCTCTTCTAATTCTCTCTATCTACTTGGCAAAAATCAAAGAATTAGAGAAAACCATGAAGGTCAAAATAGAAAGTTCAAAAATCATTAAGCCTTTCTATGAAGACAACATTATCCCTCCGCCTACTACAACCTATATTCCCCTTAGTGTCTTTGATAAGGTCACTTATGAAGCCCAAATTGCTATCATCTATGCCTATCGCCCTCCCACTCCACCAAACGCCGCGATTCAATTGGGGCTTCAAAAGGCGCTAGCCATTTATAGGGAGTGGGCAGGGCGATTAGGTAAAGACGAACATGATAATCCAGTAATCTTGCTCAACGATGAGGGTGTTCGATTCGTTGAGGCATCAGCGGATAGTACCCTTGATAAAGTAATGCCCTTTAAGCCTTCGGCTTCTTTGCTCAACTTACATCCTAGCTTGAACAATGTGGTCGAATTGGTGCAAGTTCAAGTCACGAGATTCACTTGTGGCTCGTTGGTGGTCGGGTTCACCTCCCACCATACTGTGGCTGATGGCCATTCCACTAGCAACTTTTTAGTTGCATGGGGTCAAGCCTGTCGAGGGCTTGACATTAATCCTCTTCCTTTACATGATCGTACAATTTTCAACCCTCGAAACCCTCCTCTTATCGAGTATGAGCATAAGGGGACTGAGTTTATGTCAAAATCAGTTAAAAAGGAAAATTCACTCAATGAAAGTACTCATCATGTAACGGAAGATATAGTGGTGCACAAAGTCCATTTCACCGTTGAGTTTCTAGCGAAACTCAAGGCAAAAGCCTCTTCAATGAACAACAACAACAATAACAATAACAAACCTTATAGCACATTTGAGAGCCTTGTTGCACATTTATGGAGGGCCATCACTAAAGCTCGGGCCCTAAGTGGCTTCGAGACAACTCATATAAGAATCTCAGTCAATGGTAGAATGAGGTTGAACTCCAGAGTACCTAATGAGTACTTTGGAAACTTAGTACTTTGGGCATTCCCAACATCAAAAGTGAAGGATCTTCTAAGAGAGCCTCTTCCTTATGCAACAAAGCTCATTCATGACGCCGTTGTAAAAGTAAACAACAACTATTTCAGATCGTTCATCGACTTTGCTAATCACAAAGAAGAAGATCTCATACCAACAGCAGACATGAACAAGCACATATTATGTCCTAATCTCGAAGTTGATAGTTGGTTAAGGTTTCCATTCTACGACTTAGATTTTGGAACCGGGTGTCCGTACATGTTCATGCCTTCATATTTCCCAACAGAAGGCATGATGTTTCTTCTACCATCATTCATTGGAGATGGAAGCATTGATGCTTTCATTCCATTGTTTCAAGACAACTTGCCCACCTTCAAGAAAATTTGCTATTCTTTAGACTTGCTTGAGAATTAATTACTCCAATGATATTAATCCTAAACTATGTCATGATATGAAAATTCATTTGTTAATTCCATTTTATGTTCTTAAATTTTAATCTTTTACTCCTCATTGCTAAAGCGCAAGTGAGGATGGGAAATATTTCTATCTATATGTTGTTGAATAATAGAACTAGCTATCCCTCTTGGATCTCTTCGGACGAATTTTAACTTTTATGCAACAATAACAACCAACTGAACTTGGAATCTTAAGGCGTAACTTGAATCAATCTCTAGTCTGATCGAACAACCTTGCGGCTCCCTAGATCCGTAGGTTATTTCCGATAGACTCTCGCTAATTTAACTTTTATGCCCAAAAGAAAGTTTTAAAAAGACAGGTAGACGTAGTTCATTTTTGTATCTAACATATCTATTCATACCAACAAATACTATTCCCTCTTTGTCCCACTTTTGAATTGACACACAAAAATAATAATTGACATAATGAGTTTATCATTTTACCCCTATTAATTACGAAGTGGATGAATTAAGAACTTAAGATTTTTCAAGAAGTTCTACCTTTTTTTCAAAGTAATTAATTGAGGGTATAATAAATAAATAAAATATTATCATTTTTTGATTTGTCAAAATGGACAATTAATTAGAGAGCAACTAAAAAAAGAAAAGTGAATAAATAATTAGGATTGCAAAAAAATTTCAAACTTCAATATAAATACTGAAAATGAAAAAACAACGAAAAATCTCTCTTTTTCGTATCCCGCACCCCAAAAATAAGCCCATCTCTGTTTATGTTTTACTGTATCACTGTTGTTTTTTTCGGTGCCCTAACTACTTCTTTGTCCTTTTATATTATTTGAATTAAGGAGATAATTCATAAATTAATGATTTGGTACAGTTGAAGCTTGTCACGTATATAATAGTAATAAATTTATATACCTATTCTTGGACAATTGGACCCTGTGGTTCTGTTCCACGTTATACTGGCTTGGCGCCTTGGCAATGTTACGAATATTGTTGTCAACCTAATTAATTAGTGGATGGTTAAGCTAATATGGGCAGAGCTATAATAATAGGAATTTAATTGACCTCAATAATTTTTATTTATTTATTATATTTAGAGTAGATAATTTATTAAATATATATAATCATTTAATTTGTGAATTCAATAATTAAAACGAGCAAGGTATGGCACGTCTCATGGAAAGACTAATTAACGTGTTATGCCACGGTAGCTAATTCCTTTGCTCAAAGAGTACTGTACTATATATATTTTTTTAATTTATCTCGTCATTCGAATATGAAAAAATTAGAAAATATTTTGTATCATCTTCTTCTGTACTGAACACACCCTTAATAATCTAATTAACATGATTTGTACTACCTCATTTAATCTGCTTACCTAAAATGAGCAAATGAAGGTATTATCTATTTTTCTAGCGAATAATTACTGTTAGTTCTGGCAAAATCAATATAATAATGCTTTAAATACTGTCGTCGGTCCATTAGATTTTTAATTACATGTACACATATATTGTGGTCGACCATGGTTTTAACCTAATTATTGTTTAATTATGATTTAACTATGGAACATGCGCAGTCAACTATGCTAATAAAGAGATTAATTAATTCAACCTACGGATTTAAGTTTTAACTATGGAACATGCGCAGTCAACTAGCAAATTTAAGATTTATAATATGGCACGTCTTAAATAAGCCATCTTAAATTTAAGATTTATTCAGTTCTCTTCTATCTGTTAATTCGACATTATTGGTGGAATAAAGTTTATAGCTGGGCAGTATCAAAGGGGGTAATCAAGTGGTCAATAAAGTGGTAGAGATTAATCCTAAGGTCTCAAGTTTAAAATTTAGTGGAAATAAAAATTACTAGGTGATTCTTCTCATCTGTCCTAGTCTTGGATAACAGTGTTATCTGTGCCTAGGGTTGTTCATGGTTATGGTTAAAAAACCAAACTCACCCACAATCCAAATCAAACCGATTTAAAAAACCGATATTTGGTTTTGTTTGGTTTTAAATTTTAAAAACCGATACTATTTGGTTTGGTTTTGGTTTTACTAAAAAACAACCGCAAAAATAACCAAACCGAATCGATAAATTAGATATATAAATTTTATCGTTATTTATATATTATTCATAAATAAAATATAAATATTTTGTTAAATTTTAATTAACTTAAGTCTTTAAATTTACCATTTTCTCAATCCTAACACTTTAGCCCAACTATAACAATCCTAAGTCCATCAAAATTCATTTTAGTGTTTACCTACCGTACTTCACATAAAATAGTCATACTTTCTCTTAATTGAATCACTTTGTTCGTGTAATAATAACTTTTATGTGGATTGTTCATGTACTAGGTGTTTGTGTCTATCGAGATATGTACGTCCTAAAAAAAATGTTACTTTCAAACCGAGAATAAACGAGAAAAACTTATCCAAACCGAACCAAACCGACAATAACCAAACTGACGGCTATTTTTTTCGTTTGGTTTTAGAAATTTCAAAAAACGACTAGATTGGTTTGGTTTTAATCAATAACCGATCCAAACCGAACCACGAACACCCCTACTTGTGTCTGATGGGAGGTGACAGATATAGATGCACGAAAGCTGACACTGATACTACGGTCATTAAAAAAAAGTTTATATCCTGGGGAACTAAGAATTTGGCACGGTTCTAAGTTCTAACGACAACTTGAAAAAGGAAAAAGGAGTTCAACCGTTCCCTAAATATGAAGTACTTCAAGATGCTCTTCAATAATCTATATTGCCATAGTATTTTATTTTTCTTGCATTATTTTGTTTGAATTTATACTGAGATTTGGCTAGGCAAATAATAGGATTTGTTGGGATGTAGTTGGATAATCACATGTTAGTT
This sequence comes from Solanum etuberosum, assembly GCA_029582245.1. NCBI lineage: Eukaryota > Viridiplantae > Streptophyta > Magnoliopsida > Solanales > Solanaceae > Solanum > Solanum etuberosum. The sequence goes on from JAJONR010010149.1 coordinate 20,506, forward strand.
AGTTCAAATTTCAAGATATCTCTCTCTCTATATATATATATAATATATCGCTCATGAAATTTAGGCAAATTTTATCAATGGATAAGCTTAAGCTTAGAAATATGAGCAAACACCTCATCTCATACATCATTCTATTTAACTTTTTTTCATAATTCATGTGGAAGACGAAAAACATATCATGAAATAGAAAATAATTCATCTTATTACACGCGTGAATTTAAAAAACGTTTGAAAGTATTTTAAAAGTACCAACTACAAGAAGTATGGGGAAGTGATTAGAAATGGCGTGGTGCATTAATTTTGACCTAACCGATGATGTGACAATACGTAGGAGGATTTGAAGGTCTTAAATTAGGATAAAATGTTAGTTGGTAAGTTGAGCTATATATTTCTCGCTTATTCTGAGGGATATACTCGGCGGTCGTACTTAGCGTGTACGTACCTACCTTTTACCATATTAGTACTATTCTTATAGTTTCTTGTTCTTCGATTTCGGTTAACCCTTTAGTTTTTGTGGTTCAGTTCTCGTATTATTTCGTTTTTTTTTTTTCTGTGTGTACGCATTGCTCTTATTTCGCTGTATATCATTGTTTTGTTATTGCGCTTTCATTTCTATATTGTCTTTTTCAAACTGGCTTTGATATGCTTCATTTAAGCCTAGGGTTTATCAAAATAACCTCTTTAATTTATTTCTACGAGATAAGAATAAGGTCTACGTACACTCTATCCTCTTTCAAATTATACTTGTAGAATTTCAATGAGTATATTATAGTTGTTTTTTTTTTCTTTTCAAGCATGCATATAGTTATACCTACCGCTAAAATTTGGCAAAATGTGTCATTTGATAGAAAATATTTAGCTGATCTTGCACATTACTGTTAATATTAGAGGATTCATTTTGTCTGCTTATGTTCTTAGATCTCTTAGGAATACAGTCGATATACCTAATATATATATATATATATCGCATTAAATTTGCAGCATCTTAATCACTACATTGTTGCTGGGACGACCTAAGATAAAAAATGTCACAACCCAAAGTCCCAAACACAATGTTATGTTTAATAAAGTTCTCCACTTTTCTCTTTTATTCTGATATAAAATTCGTCTAAAATGTCACGTGCATCATTTCTTCAAAAGCTTGTCATCTTAGAAGCCCGTCAACCCCCGTATTTGACCCGTCCTCGTTCATGGACATCATAACAAGATTGGAGGTTGATTAGTCAAGAATATAATGTGATTCCATATTTCCGCGTCCCTGGTATTTGTATTTTGTGCACTTGTCCACTAAATTGGAAAATTTAATTGGTACTCACTCGGTTCTATATTAGTTGATCACTTTTTATTTTGTACAAAATTTAAGAAATCACAAATAAGAAGATAATTTTACTTATTGATCACTCTTTAAAAAACTTCTTAGAATTTTACAAACAAATGTGGACATTTTCATAAAGAGTTAATTGCAAGGGTAATAAAGAAAAAAATTACTCCAAATAAAGTAATTAATACTTTTTTAATCTAGTAAGATGATCAACTAATATGCGACAACTATATACGTAACCCCAAATGAACTGTATTTGTTTGGTAGAAAAGAGACATTCATCTAGGAAATAGTATCTTGATTACATTGAAGGTTGTTTGTTAGACAGATCTCCACGGCGCACATCACATTCAATGATCATTTATTTTGCAACGCATTATAATTTTTTATTAATAATTAACCATTACTTTGGGTCAGTCCCTCACATATGATCAATATATATCATGTGAAATCTATTACTATTAATAATAATAATTGAAGAATATTTTTGTAATTTTTCAATTATATATTTCACTTAAAATACATTTTCACCAAAATAAAAATAAAAATAAAAATATGCACCCATTCAAAAGACAGGAGATATCGTTTGAAAAAAATGACAAAGTAAATATAATTTAGATAGACTTATCAAAAGAATAGTGACAACAAGTTAACATTATTTACGTACAATCTTGTGTATACTGGCCCATCGTAATTCGTATGCAAGATGGCAAATTGGCCTAGAAGTATTAAAGAGAACTGGATGTGTAGCAGAAGAAATTGTGGTTTGACATCTATTAACTTTTTTAATGATGCATAACAATTGTGTGACCATTATTAATTTCTCTAATGATGCATAACAATCAGATGCAGAGTCAGAATTGTAGTTTGGGGTTCTAAATTATAGGACATTAGTGAAAAATAGCATGAAAAACATTTTTAACGCTCATTCTTTATTACTGAATCGTCAATCGATTTGGTTAGAGGATTTACAAGTTAATATACATATATATTTATTTAATTTTCTAATATAAATACATGATTTAGAGAAAAAAAACTATTGGGTTTGGACCCACTTAGCTTTGCCTCTGATAACAATTTAGCCTCACTCATATGAGAAATACGAGAAATTATTAAATATCTTTCTACAGCTTCGCTTCACGTTTTTTCTGTTTAATATGAGCCATGCATAAAGGAAATATTTATACATATGCAATATACTATGTGGTGTGTGAGTAGTATTATTAAAAGCTACCGACGTGAAACAACTTCATGAGTATGGTCATCACTTCTTTCTCTCATTCAAAATCATGCATAAGACTTTCATATCACACACACAACTCTTAAGTGATAAAAAAAGAAGAACCGCTCTTTAAAAAAATGTATGCTTCGAATAATAATACACAAAATAATCTCATTAGAAATAATCCATGCTTTGAATCTCAATTTTGAGAAGTTGATTAGATTGATACTGTACTCCAACCACTAACTATCAAAATGGTTAAAGATGAAACTATGACGAGGAAAACTAAGAATATAGTGCACATCTTGGAGAGGAAAAATAAATAGTTAATGTTAAATAAATATTTTAAAAAAATTCTCTTTATTATAATAAATATTTTAAAAAAAATATGAAGTAATAATGAACTAGGAATTACAAAAATAAAAACTAATGAGTCATTTTCCCTCTCCACTCAAATAACATTAGAAACCCTACTTCTTCTTCCTTGAAAAAATAAGGGTAAAATAAAAATCTTCCCTCCCCTCTCCGTCTTATTTGCAGAGCCTTCTCTTCTCTCACAGTGGGTTGATTTTCTTCCATTTTCACTGACATCCGCTCCAGTATTTGTGTGTTCGATCTCTGTGATATTGGATCGGTCGATGGCCGAAGAAGAGGAGAGGAACGGCGGCGATGGAAGTGAGACGAGTGACTATACATCGGAGGACGAAGGAACGGAGGACTACAAGCGCGGAGGATACCACGCTGTACGAATCGGAGATACATTCAAACTCGGACGATACGTTGTGCAGAGCAAGCTCGGTTGGGGCCATTTCTCTACTGTTTGGCTCGCTTGGGACGTCCAAAAATCTGTTAGTTTTATTCTATGTTCTTCCAATTACGCATAATTTATCAGTAAATCCTGTTTAGCTCGTTTCTGGTTACTCTGTAAATTCTGCTTATCGTGATTTATTTTTTGGAGTTTACACATTTTGGTGATTGCCGAAAGTCTTCTTTTAGTTTACTTAGAGATGTATATGTCAGTGTAATGACAACTGACAAGTGTGTCGCTAGAGAATCTATAGTTCTGGAGAGCTACTTATTTGTTTTAAAAGATAAAAATGCTGATTACGGGAAGGAAATAGGTTCAGATGGAGCGGAATGGATTTAGAGGATTCATATAGCTAGTCCCAACTTAATTGTTGTTGTTGTTATTGTAACCCTGCATTATGTAGCGTTACTCTTCACTTAAAAAGGGGATCTTGAGGACATTCATGCGCAAATAAGAAGCCTCTCATTTGCTTTGATTCTAATTTTCAGAGTATGCAATTTCATCTTCCATACTCTGCATCCGTGAACTAGTGGTAGATAGTGAGTATTAGGGTATGGTCGTGAGAAAAGATGCTTAAATTTTGTTAACTTGTCAGGCATATGGATTGTTCAGCTAATTGCTGCTTATGTTTTTGTGCGGAAATAGACATATGTTGCTCTGAAAGTTCAAAAGAGTGCTCAGCATTATACTGAAGCGGCAATGGATGAGATCGCAATATTAAAGCAGGTTGCTGAGGGAGATCCAGATGATAAGAAGTGTGTTGTGAAGCTATTGGATCACTTTAAGCATTCTGGTCCTAATGGGCAGCATGTTTGTATGGTATTTGAATACTTGGGAGATAATCTTTTGACACTTATCAAGTATTCAGACTACCGAGGGCTCCCTATCCACAAAGTTAAAGAAATATGCTTTCATGTTTTGGTGGGTTTGGATTATTTACATCGCAAACTTTCCATCATACACACAGACTTAAAGCCAGAAAATGTGTTGCTTCTATCAATGATTGATCCAGCTAAAGATCCTACAAAGTCGGGGACTCCTGTCATTCTTCCTTCCAATAAAAGTAAGATTCTCTCTGAATCTGGGGCTTCTAAAGCTGTGAAGAGTTTAAATGGTGACCTGACCAAGAACCAGAAAAAGAAAATTCGAAAAAAGGCTAAGCGGGTAGCTCAAAAGTGTGCCGACAAGGAAGCTTCTGAGGAGACTGAACCAAATAATGAAACTAATGGTCCTGAAGACTCTACTCGTGATGAAAAACCTGAAGCGAACTCAGTTGAGGAACAAACTAGTATTGAAGCCAGTGGAGATGTCTCAGCAAAGGAAGGGCGCCAAAGAATTCAGAGACATAAACGAGGTAGCCGGTCTGATAGGCAGAAGCTATTGGCTGATGTTGACCTTAAGTGCAAATTAGTTGACTTTGGTAATGCATGTTGGACGTATAAACAATTTACAAGTGATATCCAGACAAGACAGTATAGATGTCCGGAGGTTATACTGGGCGCTAAGTATTCTACTTCAGCAGATCTTTGGTCCCTTGCTTGCATTTGCTTTGAGCTCACCACAGGTGATGTTCTTTTTGATCCTCACAGTGGTGACAATTATGACAGAGATGAGGTACAACAACTTTACTTTTGATCATTTCACCATTTCCATTCTGACATGCACAAACAATTTTCTTTGGTAGGACTTCGGTTAGTGTTTAAATCTATTTGTGGCTTAAGCTAATTATTATGTGTATGTTATGAGCATGATGTGCCAATTTGATGGACTCTAATGTCTTGGAAGCCTATTGGTATATCAAAAGTGTTTTATTTTTGCTTGATGGTTCTTGAAACTTATGTCAGCAGTGTTGTGGTTTTGGTGAGGTAAAGAAGCAAGCACACTCTAAGCAATTCCTTAAGTTCACCAACAAGATTCAAAGTGAGAAAATGATAAATCTTGGAACTAAAAACATGTTGCTTCATTGAAGAAATGTTACACACCCACTTTGTTTCAGTAGCATGCAGGATTTCTTGTTATGATTAAAAAAAGTTCATATAGGCTGAGTCCACATCCCCCACCTTTTGACATATATGTCTTTTATAACTAAAAGATTGAGGTTCTGTACTTCTTGCATTGATAGCTATGAAAATGTTTTTTGCTGTCCATTGTATAGGAAGAAAGAGCGAAGATCGCTCAAACAGCTAGATTTTTGGGTCCCATTAACTAGTTTAGGTCTTTATACACTTCCAATAACATCTCTTTGATATTAACTTAACCTAGCAAACAAAATGTCCTGGGAACCCCATAAAAGATGAAAGTCTTCAAAGATCATCAGATAAACTTTAGAACCATGTTACATGCGCGGGGAGGATGTTAGGGCATATCACCATCCTCATTGTTAAAGATTTAAGGGAGGTAATAATTTCTTCGGTCACTCCATCCACTGCCTTAAGATTTTGCATGGATGCTCAAATTGTTTGTCACTTGGGACTATTATTTATTATTACTCTTTAATGGTTTTGCTAAAATTTATTGTTTGTCATTTTAGCTTGCGTATAAAAATCTGACTCACTTGGTGACTTTGTCAGTGAAAGCAAGAAGTCTTCCCAGTGGCCCTAGCTTGCCAAGTCTTTCTGATAAACATGTTTTCTTTTCGTGTGACCCTATTCTATACTAGATTGCTTGCCACTATTCAATGTTCTATTGCCAGACTCTGTGTTATCTTTATTGGTAGATTAGCTTCCGTCTGATTTCATTGTAGAAACTTTTTAAATAATTCTTTAGTTTTTATTGCTTCTTTTAAGGGTTCGTTTTGGACATGTATTTTTTTCCTTTTAAAAAAATAAATTATCAAATAGGTCTTGGATCATACATTGGACTGATTTTTTAAAAGTAAATTTGGAGATGAGTTTCAATGTTGAAAAAGTGGTTTTGACCAGTTTTGTAAATGATGTTGTTTGTACTCGCATAACATTTACTTTTTCTTTTCAAGTTAAACGCATGTCTAAACACAATTTTAATTTCCAAATAGCTTTTTCCATTTTTTCTTTCAAATATCACATTTTTAATGTCTGAACACCTACTTAATTGTTCACTTAAATGATGTTGACAGGATCACTTGGCCCTCATGATGGAACTTCTGGGGACGATGCCACGCAAGGTGTGTTTCTATGTCTGGCAAGAAACAACCAAAAGCTGATTCTGATTGAAATAACCCCGCAAGATATCTAATTTTCAATATTCCTGCAGATTACCTTAGGTGGACGCCATTCAAGAGAATTTTTTAACCGAAATGGAGAACTGAGGCACATCAGGCGCTTGCGGTTCTGGACTCTCAGTAAAGTGCTCATGGAAAAGTATGATTTATGCGAACAAGATGCGAATGAGATGGCAGATTTCCTTATACCTATCCTTGACTTTGTGCCTGAGAAAAGACCGACAGCAGCTCAATGTCTTAGTCATCCATGGATTACTGGAGGCCCTCGACATCTTGCTTCTTCGACTAATTCTCTATCTGAAGCAACTGAAAACCATGGTCCGAAGAACAACCGAGAGAAGGATGAAAGGGAGGCAATGGAAGTTAGAGTGGGTAATATTGCAATTGATGGGGCTCCAGTCCCAGTCAAAGCTTCTCAACCTTCAAATTTTGCTAAGAAGACATAGTTGACTGGTCCAGGTTGCGCTACTTAACATTTTCATTTAAATTTTGATCCCTTATCAAAGTTAGAAAATGGACTATGATTGGTTTTATTTCTTTTATGCCAATTTTATTTGCCCCTCTTCAATCTCTTAAGGTGATAATCTTCAGCGGCATTGTGTCATTGGTTGAAGCATTTTACTACAGTGTGTCAGAGTAACTGGGCAAACTGCAGCTCGTTTGCTCTCTTTGTTATCTGGAAATTGTACACTTTAAGTTGAACATCATGTCTTCACGTTTGGCTTCTTTGAGAACTTACTAGTCTTAAATCTTTGTATTTTAGTTGTCCTACCATCCATGTGATGTTACATTTCTGTCCGTGTTTCTCCTGATCCTACGTACATGTGATGTTGATTAGTGCTACTGCAGTTCTAATTTATCAAACAGGGAAAAAAGAAAAAAAAAACAGTTGATACTGTACGCCTGCAATTGACAGCTTTGTTTCAGGTGAATGCAGTGCTGTGAGCATTTGGAAATTGAAGGAATGACTCCTTTACTTCACTGTGGGTAGAATCGTACATCCCTACATGAACTGTGAGTTGAATTAAGCAAATACTAATAACTATCCATTTGGTAGGCTGGGTCCTGACTGATAGAATTTCTTTCTCTAATAGGGGAGCAGGCAAGTTTAAACATGTACCGAAGCAGCACGTTGGTGTTGGTTTGGTGAGTGAAACAGATTCTTCTGGTTGTATAACTTTTGGTGGACAATTTATGAGCCACCCTTCGATTGGATTCTTATTATTTTGGCTTTCCTTTGATGATGTACGCGCACTCTTCAGTGAAAGAACATTATAGTCTTTGATGTCAAAATTTAGTGACCTATGGTTGGATGCTAATTGCTATATTACATAACAAGAAAGTATCTTATGCTTCGCTTCGACTATTTATTGTTGTTTCTTGTACTTCGTTTATCTCTTATTTTGTTTTACTTACTATTTAGAATGTTTTGTCATGTTTTCTATTATGTTTTGACTTGGCTCCTTCACCATGTTATTTCTTCTTCCAAACTGCTTTGAATTGTTATTCCTTGAGCTGAATGTCTATTGGAAACCAACTCTCTACCTCTAATGTAAGGTAACATCAGTGTATACTCTCAACCTCTACAGACCTCACTTTGTGTGGGATTACACTGATAATATTGTTGTCATCCGCGGTATAAACTTACTGCCCATGTGGTTTCTGCAGCAACTGTCTTTTCTTTTGCTCCTAGCAAATCATAGGATCTTGCTTATGGTTGAAATGAAAATGAATACCTAATTCATGTTGCTGCAACAAATTACAAGAGTATATGACAAGTCCCACAAAACACATGATGGCGCTAGCTATAAATTATGCTGCAGAGCCATCTACTCAAAGCCAAATAGAAAGCTAAATCTCAAATGGCTTTACTGGGAATCGTCAATTGGATACAGTATTTCCCTTGGTTCTTAACTAACAATATTATAAGAGTACATTAGACAAAGCCGAAACAACAACAAAAATAAAATCTATTCAATGTATATTTACGAGGTTGTAGGTGAAACAGCTCTATCATCAATCAATCAATCAATTGAACCTCAATACTAAAATAGTTGAGGTAAGTTAAATGAATCATGTTGCCTTTTAAATGGTGATTTATTGGATCATAATCCGTGGCGGAGTCGGGAATTTCATGAAGGGTGTTCAGAAATTGCACAATTACTGCTAGTTAAATTTGAACACGCGAGTACTAGCTCATTCGAGGTGTTTGACACCACGAAGCTACAACAACCTGTTATGTCAAAAGTGTCTAGAATATGTTATTTTATCACTTCACATATTATTTTACTTGTATATATGACAACCTGACAACCACGTAGCTCCGCCCCCTGAGATCATTATCAGTCCATATATGAATACTAATGTTGTCTTTTGAATAGTGAATCACCGATCCATTTGTCCTTGTATTGACGGCCAATTCAAGCAATTTCTTAATGCGAAATGTAAATGAAAATTACTCATTAAAAGTAAGACGCATAATTATATAGTCATTTTCAACGCAACCATTGAGGGCAAGATAAAAATGTGGTAAAACTTGTTGCTAAACATGTTAATTTGCTTCATATGAAAATCTAGTAAATCTTAAACGTTCGGATAAGTAATTATCCTATATGAGATTGACACCCAATGATGTGCCCCAGTGGTCAATGAAATAGGTTGGATATCAAGAAGTCTTAGTTCAATTCTCAGTAAAGACAAAATACTAGTTGAATTCATCCGCATACAAGCTGGTTTGAATACCACCATTATAAAAAATATATATATGCGAGATTGGGTTGGAAACGACTTTATATATTTAAGTAAAGGAAATTGTTAGTCTACTCTATATCTTGATCCCAATAAACAATACGTAATTAGCCACTGTATAATCAATGTAAAAATGCAACACTCTATCAGGTACTATATAAGCTGTCTTTCCTCAATTCCGCCATTCAAAAGGGAAAAGGAAGGATAAAAGAGCGCGAAAACCCTAGCTTACAGTCTCTAGCTCCGGTATGTCAATTCCACCGGAATCTCCCTCTGAACATAACGAAGAAGCACCGGAACAAGAATTTCAGAGCAGTACTCATCACCCTCCTGCTCCTTCCGGTGAGGTAATCCATGAAAATGTATTCATCACCCAGAAATATACCAATTCATGTTGATACTGAGTCTTTGAATAGTTTTGAGATGTGAATTTATTAGGGTTCTATTGGTCAATACTCGGTGGGAGACTTACGTTTGTTGCAATTTATTTACTTTTATTTATTGTTCCATGCAATAGCTAATGCATCATGTAAGGAATCTGGTTGAAATGATGTCATCCGCGTACTAAATTCCTGCTAACTCCATATCTAGAAGCTGATATATTGTGAGGAAAAATGATTCCACTTTTGCTGGATTGACAAAGGACTCATTGTCTTCTTCTATAATTGAACACTTCCTCCGCTTCATATTACTTGACCCCGTTGCCCCCAAGGCTTAGCTCGAGTGGCAAAAGGTGGAGGATTTGTGGCTTAGGTCACAGGTTCAAGCCCCACACCACGTAAAGCGAAGCCCGGTATTTAAGTGGAGAAGGGTAGAGGGGCGGGCCCATTATTCACCGAGTTTAAAAGGCTGTGATTGATCCAAAGGGCGGGTCACGAACGAATTTCTAGGTTATAAAAAAATATATATATATATTACTTGACCCCGTTCACCTTTGTGAGGAAAAATGATTGCACTTTTTCTGGATTATGTCTTTGAAATGAAGGGAAATTCATCAAAATTTGTCTGTGTTTTACCAATTTTGACTCATATTATGTTGATGACGACCTTATTAGACTTTTGGCCCCAAATGCTAATCAACTTTTCAAAGATAGATACTTTTCCAGTTTCAAAAAAAAAAAGACAGATACTTCTAGATTGACAAGAATCCTTGCATTAGTGTAGTGAGAAAGGAAAACTGCACAAAGAGAATATTTCATCTTTGTTACTTGCACTACTAGGGCAACAACAAAGAACTGTGTGGTTAAGTTAAATTTTTTTTGGTTGGTACAATCAGCTAAAAGTTTAACGACTATATATACAAAATTGGCCTTTTCGATAAATATTGGAATCCAGGAATATCTGGTAGGTTGTAAGAAGCTCCCAAGACAGAGGCACTATCTGTAACTCATTTGGAACTTCTCTTACGCATGCTAAACATTGACAAGTTGAAGATTGACCAATATTGCACGTTGAGTCTTTCTGACTGCTGGTTTAGCAAGGCTTGTGCATCACATAAATAGAAGACTGCTACTTATTACTTGCGTGTTCTTATTTTTTCGTTATATTTTATGTCAGAAACTTGTTACTTCTTGCTCAAAAGTTTTTGATAGATTAAGCCTGCATTTGTTTTTTAGATTCTTTTTTCAATTTGTTTGGCTTCTTCTCTCAAGGCGTTATGATTTATTTTGCAGCTATTTGATATAACAACCACAGTTGATCCTGCTTATATAATATCTTTGATTCGGAAGCTCCTACCAGAAAATGTGAAGCATGGAGAGAGAAGCAAGATAACCACATCTTCTCCACCTGAGAATGAAGGAGGCCAGAGCTGGTCTATTGATGAGTCTGAAAATATGAAGAATGTTGAAACTTTTGTCAAACAATCAGTAGATGACAAGTTCTATTGTCAAAATGAGCGTGAGGATGTGGCAGTAGGAGAAGAGGCTTGGGAAGAGTTTGGCTGCATCTTATGGGATCTAGCAGCTAGTAAAATTCACGCTGAATTCATGGTATTTTGTACTTCTACTTGTCTAGAAACTTGATCTTTTTCGGTTGGCTGGAGGAAGAGTGGGTTGTTTCACCCATTCTTTTCTGTTTTTGATATTTACCTAAGAATAAAAACAGAAGTTTTCTGTATTTTGTTATAGTTATGATAAGAATTTTTTATACAATCAGGGGCATTTTGAAGGTTTTGCAAAAGAGGCCTTCCAATTTCTTAGTTGAAGCTCTGGTTAAGAAGCATTTATTCTGAAGAGACTTAGGCCTAGGCGTAGACACTGGAATTCTTATGTCATTGAGAATATTTTCAGGAAAGAAGAGGAGGTTTCTTGTGTATTTTTTTTTTTATAGTTATGATAAGAATTTTTTATACAATCAGGGGCATTTTGAAGATTTTGCAAAAGAGGCCTTCCAATTTCTTAGTTGAAGCTCTGGTTAAGAAGCATTTATTCGGAAGAGACTTAGGCCTAGGCGTAGACACTGGAATTCTTATGTCATTGAGAACATTTTCAGGAAAGAAGAGGAGGTTCCTTGTGTATTTTTTATAGTTGTGATAAGAACTTTTTATACAATCAGGGGCATTTCGAAGGCTTTGCAAAAGAGGCCTTCCAGTTTATTAGTTGAAGCTCTGGTTAAGAAGCATTTATTCTGAAGAGACTTAGGCCTCGTAGACACTGGAATTCTTATGTCATTGAGAATATTTTCAGGAAAGAAGAGGAGGTTTCTTGTGTAGATACTGGCATCCAATTTTCTGTTTCAGATGGTTGGTGCTTGGTGTACCCTGCTGTATATACAAATTAGAGAAGAGCTTCCAACAGCTTAGGAAAGAAACTTCCCATTTGGATAATCAAAGCTCTATAAACTTATCTAAAGAAAAAGAGGATCAGGGGTCAGGGGTCAGGGGGGTTGAATTTGCTTATTGGGAGGATAGCCTTCCATATGCACATGTTCACTACTCAAGTCTTTAGAGGGATGATTAAGTTCTATGTGCAGGTTGAAAACTTTGCTCTTGAAGTGCTTTTGGCGACTCTGATGGTCTCAAAATCTGCACGGATTACTGTAAGTCTTCCTTTATTCTTCTGTTGGATCCTTCTTCTTTTTGGAGGTTTACATCATTATATTTAGGTATTCCGATGACTCAACTTGAGAGATGGTTTGATGAAGTCATTACATGTAAACAGGAAATTAGCCTTGGTATTATTGGGAACCTAGCTTGCCATGATGTCTCACGGAAAAAAATCACTTCTACGGATGGTCTGATTGGAGCAGTACTGCAACAATTGTTTCTAGATGACACAGCATGTCTCTGTGAAGCATGCCGGTACAATATTATTTTATGACAGAATTTAGTACTGATTCTGCCCTGATATTTTTTATCTTGTTGCTAATATCAGTAACTTTACTGAGGGAGTATAACTTAGCCCACACTGTTTTTTCTTTCAACCTTCTTTTGGGGGATTGGGGAATTGGGGGCAACATAAATGGTAGTAATATTTATATTACAGTGCTATCATGGAGAATATCATTCTTATGCTTGTTACTGTTAATCTGGAATCATCGTTATGTTTGTTACTGTTAAGTATTACTTTTAAAAAAAAATTGCAACCCACATTATGTCACTGTGAAAGTCCTCTACCGTTGACTTGATGATCCCAGTTCAGTATAGTAATGTATGGGAGTTTGTTTTCTATTCTAAGAACATGTGATAAGATGCATCATAGTTTCCTGTAGCCTTTGCTTTATCTCGATCAAATTTTCTTATAGTTGGCATTGCCTACAGGCTGATAACTTTATTTCTTCCAAGCAACGAAAGTGGTTTTTTGGCAGAAGCACTACAACCTGAACATATTTTATGTCGGATTTTATGGATTGTAGAGAACACTTTGAACATTCAACTTCTTGAGAAGGTAGCAATGACTGGCTTCAATTTTCCATGTAGCTTTTCATTTTTCAGTATTGTCTCTCTAGCTTGCTTCTGACTTTCTTGAATCTGGGTCTTGCAATTTAAAAAGTGGTATATATGTTCCATATTGGATGAGTATATATGGTGTTTGTTTGTATTTCTCTGACTTTCACCCTATATCAAATGAATGTCTCCTTCCAAAGACAAACTTGATGCTAAAGTAGCATACTCACTGTTATTGTGGTCACCTCATCATTTTTTTTACCATAACTGATTCATAGATGACACACTTCCAAATACTTCTACCAATAACTTCTCTAGGAGTTGCGAAAGGGTTGAATTTCTGTGTAATATAAAGATTATTTTATGGTTACCGGCATAGCAACTGTCTTTGAATCAAATGCAATTCAAGGATGGTATCTGGAAATAGTATCTGTCCGATAGATGAAGTCATTAAGTTCCTAATCTGTTAGTTTTGTTGAAAGAGATCTAATACCATCTTTTGTCCTTCTGAAATGTTCTTCTATTATTCTTTTTAATGGTCTTTGTGTTGCTTTCTATTCTGCTATTGCTCAGCATTTGCATTTGATGTAATTTTTTCTTGTCTACAGAGCATTAATCTTCTCTTAGCAATAGCAGAAAGTAAGCAGGATGTGGTTGCGATACTGCTACCACCACTGATAAAATTAGGTCTCCCACAGAGTCTGGTTGATCTCCTATCTGTCGAGATAAGCAAGTTAACCCCTGAAGAAAGATCACCTGAAAGGTCTGGTCTTTTCTTATCTTGGGATGGCCTTCTCTAGGAGGAGCAGTTAAATTTATTCTCCATTCACTGCTAATATTATTTTTTTCCTGCTAATATGATTGCTGATTATTGTGCCACAATTCTTCAGGACTTTATTCCTTGGCATGTTGTACTTCTCTTTAATATTTTTCCATGTTAAACATTATTCGTATCGTGTGCAGTAAATAGATTTTCTACTTTTTGGAGTTCACATTACTAGGTTTTCTCTGTGCAAGAATTGGGAATTATATAACATATAAACAGATTGCAGTTCATCATTTTTGCTGTCATTCTCCTTCCCCCTTCATGCTCTAATGCCCATCCATGAGGCTTTCCTTTAAATTATCATTGTGGTGAACCTCTGTGGTTGCAGTTCACTGATCAACTGATATAGTGGTTATGTGCTACATCAGGTATTCCATTCTAGATTCGATTCTTCAGACTGTTGAAGCGCTTTCAGTCATTGATGATTATTCACAAGAAATCTGCTCAAACAAGGAACTCTTCCAACAACTTGTTCAATTGATCAAGCATCCAGATAAAGCTGAGGTATGCTGTTAACAGCTTGCAGAACCTTCTCATTTTTATCCTACGTATGTCAAATTGAGCCAAAGATCAGTGAAAGCACAGTTTCCCTTATTATGCATCTATCAAACAACTTGAGAGAACAAAATATGGAAGTAAACAATAAAATAGGCTGCATAGAACTTTATCCCCAAAAAAGAAGAAGAATAAGGTAGTGCAGAAATATTACTGCAATATTTGAGTCCTTAAGCAGAGGCTATTTCCTAATATATGCATTGCCTGCAGTTTGCCAACTCTTGTGTTACTGCTTCAGTTTTGACAGCAAATATTCTGACTGATGCAACTGATCTGGCTTTAGAGATATCACAGGGTGAGAGTTCATAATTACACCAACATATGCTAGCCTGATTTTTTTGGCCTTAGTTTATGTCAATTTATTGAATCAGTAATGACACTTGGATCATTTCAGACACACTTTTCTTACAGGGTCTACTTGGTGTGTTTCCTTTTGCTTCTGATGATATTGAAGCACGGAGCGCAATTTGGAGCATTCTTGCAAGGTTGGTGGTGCGAATTCAAAAAACTGATCCGTCAAATCTGCACCAGCATGTCTCTGTTCTCACAAGCAAGTCAGAGGTGGTTGAGGATGAACTTCTTATCTACAATGTTGATGATTCCAGCGAAGACCATAGAAGTTCCACCAAATTAACAGCAAGAACATTTGCTGTATCCTTCTTCATATATATTCAGAAGTATTTTTCTTTTTTGTAGATAAAAGAATTTTCTTCACTAGTGTCCACATTTCTTTTTCTAAACTGATTTTACCTTCTGGTAGTGTTGGAATGGAATGGAATGTGCCTGAGTAGAGCGCACCGGATATGGAGGATTCCCATAGCGGACACCACCTAGTTTGGAATTGGGTCAAAATCGATTGATTGATCTATATGTCACCTTCCGAATTCTCTGTTTTCTTTCATTGTTGAATAGCTAAACGGAATTGTTGAAATTTTAAGTCGATGGAGAACCCTCGACGACCACATGAAGGGAACACTTTCTATGGAGGGATGCTATGTGAATGAAGGAGATGTTGATAAACTGTTGCACTACTGTTGCAAATACACCAAGTAAGATTTTTTCTATTTTTTCTCTGGTTACCATCCTATATGGAATTCAGACGTGCTTGAGAATTCTTATTCCTGTTTGGTGTTTGGAGATTTGGTTGTATTTGGTTTCAGATCCATATATTGTTCCACTTACTGATTCATAAACGAATTCAGCATTATCTTTGCCCTATATCTTGTTTTTCATGGTAGTTAGATACTACTGTATATGAAAAGAGAAAAATGTTTGCTAAGCTGCTAATACAATCTTCATTTCAAAGTAAATGACACAGGTATACTGCAGGAGGAGAACTCATGAAAGATCCAACTATTGATTGATAAATTTTAACACGATGAAGTAAGATGCATGCTCATCATTTATCTGGGCAATCTACGGGTAATACAGCTAAAAGGGGATGACCTCACTTCAGGATCTCTCTCTGAAAGGACCCGTGGAGAAGTGGTTTGGCTGGTGTTGTAGAAGTGGCACAATATACAAGTGTTGGCTTGGTTTAACATCCTTGAGAATCTCTTCTTCACTCACAATACATGGTGCTGATTGATTCTATGAGCCTTCGTCCCAGCTTGCTGTTTAGGTATCTGGCCTCTAGGTGCTTGGTAGTTATCACTAAAGAACGACAGGAAACTCAAGTAGCTTGAAAAACTGTCCCATGTAGAGGTTATCGCCATTCCATCCAGCAATTCTTGTAGAATAGTTCCAGAGCGTTGTGCAGTTTCCCCAATTCGCTGTCTACTTGTAGAATAGTTCCAGAGAGGTCATCACTGACGCGGTTGCATCTATGATGAAATTGGATAGGACTCAGAATCCAATTTTGCTGCATGGTGCTTTGTCGTTTGGGTTACTCTTTGGTGGAAAGGAAAAACATGGAGTTCACGTCCAGTACTCTTCTTCTGTTGTCTGTAGATCCGCTCAAGTTTATTTATCGTGGACTAACTAAAACTTGTTTTCCTGATCTTCTATGAGAAGGAAATGATTTCTAACTTGTTTATACCTTCATAGAATTTTGGATTTGGTGGTCAATGGAAAGAGCAAGCTTTATTCTATGATATAAGCTGTCTTTACATTTTATTTATTGCTTGCCAATGACATGATTTTGACCCCAAGATGATGCATAAGGAGACGATTTCTTGTTGGTAGTGGGGATTTTAAGCTGTTTTTTTCTGATAAAACACACATTTTTTTTTCCATCTGGCCATCTGTAAGAGCAGATACATCACACTCATTCTGGAATTTCGAGCTTGAGATGGTACTCTACTAATTCTCTTAAATGGAACTTGGTTAGTAGAAAAAATAAAAACTAGACTGCATCAATCGTATTTCTTCAGTAGTTGACGTTTGAAGTGATATTCAAACATCTAATTTCTTCTCTGCTTTTGTAGTTCTTAGCAAAACAGAATTTTAAATTTCACAAGTGACGCCCCAGCAAATGTTACTAAGTTGAGGTCAATGTAATCCGTAACAGAAATTTGCATAAGTTGTGACACTGATCAACGCCCCTCAGACCTAAACAATTTAATGCGACCAGAGTTTTACTCAACTTGGCTACAGAAAATTGAGAATTAGATTACATAAGTCAGAAATGCTTCTCTTTGAGTTAGAAACTTACAATCAATGACAACGGTGCCCCAGTTACCAACTTGATTTGCGGTGATTCTTTTGTGGGGCTGTGTCTCAAGTCATTCAAGTCCTCTCCTGAGTTGTGTTCCGCAGTGCTAGTAACAGCACTAGTGTACTCATATTTACTCCCCACATCTTTTGAACTCTTTCCTCTGACCTATACTTTGTTCTTCATCCATGTATCAAAACATCTTTGATGTCATAGCTGAATATTTATCTGTTCCGACATTTCCATGATACCCGAATAAATTCTATCACCACCTAACTCTGTACCTGAGGCACCAGCAGCAACTTGTAGGACATCTTCTATCAAGGCGAAGTTTCCCAGAATGTCAACATGGGCACCACTCTCTGTGCCTCTCCCTTCTAGCAGACTAGCTGGTGGCTTGTGCTGGTATTCTCTTATATAAGTAGAGATGCCTGAGGGGTTGAAACGTGTCTTGCCTCGCCATCCTTTTGCGCACATGAAGCCAGCACTCACGACTGGTACACTCTCATCGCCATCGACAAAGTATACTCCACCACTCAAGCAACCATTATCGCTTCCATCTGCAGAGATGTCAATTTGAAGAGGAATGCTCTTGCATCTATCAGAAGGTGATATCTTGTAGACATATGATCTTTCGGTGGGAATTCCCACTCCATATGAACAGAAGATCTCCATATCCGGAGCATCTGGCAAGCTGAAAAATGATGCTGACTATTAACATACTAAGAAACACAAGGGACCTAAATGAAGCACGCTTCCTCATTAACACAGCGTTGATGCATTTGACGGAAAAATAGAAAAGGGGATAGTAGTATCACTACTTGTTCGCACTTACATGGTTTCAAGTGGATTTGACCAGTACTTGTAATGACTATACTTTGGGTCTTCTAAGTTATCTGCTAATCCATGGGAGAAGTGTATCTCAGCGCGCTGCATCGTCTTTGGTGCTACAAACCTGAGAAGATCTATTAGAGTTCTTGCCGTGTAGGCTTTATTTTCAGTCACTCTCTTGATGCTCTCCCGACTCAGCCCGTTATATTCTGTCAAGAAGTCTTCACATGATGTGCTGGAAGTGGGCGTGCTTTCGTTCAAGATTTTCTGTTATAAAACCACTCGTTCCATTGTTAATCACATTTAAAGGGAATAAGAGGTATGTATGATCAAAGAGTGTTCTTTTCAAATGTAAATTAAGATAAATAGGTAGAAGTCATAGCTTTTACCTTTGGATCTATTAAAGAGAGTTGTGACGAAGGTTTCTCAGATGCTACTTTCCCAAATGATACTAATCTTCCATTGTTAATCACATTTAAAGGGAATAAGAGGTATGTATGATCAAAGAGTGTTCTTTTCAAATGTAAATTAAGATAAATAGGTAGAAGTCATAGCTTTTACCTTTGGATCTATTAAAGAGAGTTGTGACGAAGGTTTCTCAGATGCTACTTTCCCAAATGATACTAATCTTCCATTGTTAATCACATTTAAAGGGAATAAGAGGTATGTATGATCAAAGAGTGTTCTTTTCAAATGTAAATTAAGATAAATAGGTAGAAGTCATAGCTTTTACCTTTGGATCTATTAAAGAGAGTTGTGACGAAGGTTTCTCAGATGCTACTTTCCCAAATGATACTAATCTTCCATTGTTAATCACATTTAAAGGGAATAAGAGGTATGTATGATCAAAGAGTGTTCTTTTCAAATGTAAATTAAGATAAATAGGTAGAAGTCATAGCTTTTACCTTTGGATCTATTAAAGAGAGTTGTGACGAAGGTTTCTCAGATGCTACTTTCCCAAATGATACTAATCTTCCAT
>JAJONR010010150.1:0-20232 GCA_029582245.1 Solanum etuberosum
ATATATATATATATATATATATATATATATATATATATATATATATATATAGTTGTGCTACAAGAAATATAGAAAAAAATGAAAACTCAAATATCATGGGTTAAAGAGATAATCATTTGTGCTAATTACTAATAATAGAGCCAAAAAATAAAATTATGTACCTCTAACGGGTGTTGAAAAGTAGCCACAAAAATCAATAATTTTTTTAAGAAAAAAATAATGAAACTGTGCATATTATGAAGTGATAGAAAGGATACCGAAAGGTAATACATAAATGCATATTAACATATCTAATATAATAAAGAAGATAATTATTATGAGAGATGAAATATATTTAGACTTATGTTAATAAACATATAATTGGGAGTAAAAATCATAATAAACATAATTAGTGGGAGTTAATATATTTACATAATGGAGAGTTAGTGGAAATAGATGAGTCGTGTATTAATATGATGATTTATCATTTAAAATTTAACTTATAAAATATTTTATAACATTTTAATTTAATGTAGGGTAAAATAGTAATCTAACTTTTGCCTAAATTTCTTCCCACTTATAATAATATTTGATGATTATTATTGTTATTATTATTAGTAGTAGTATTATTATTATAATATATAATTCAAGTATTTCTAGATGATTAAAAAATTTGATTTTTTATAAAAAGAAAAGGAAAATAAATGAAATAAAAGATAGCTTAGAGCTTAAGATCAAATTTGGTTAAATTTAAAGACTAAGAAGATTTAAATTTGGATCCATGCCAAGTCAATCGACCACATAAGTCATCCATCTTGTGAGGAGACCGATGGAGAATTATCCAAAAAAAAAAAGAATGACTTATATATGATGTTCATCAACCTTGAGAAAGTCCATGACAAAGTATCGACGGAAGTTTTGTGGAGATACCCAGAGACAAAAGGTGTATCAGTGGCCTATATTTAGGGCAATAAAGTATATGTATGAAGGAGCTCAAACGCAGATAAAAAAGGGAGGAGGAGACTCAAAGCACTTCCATGTGGAGATAGGGTTACACCAGGGATCAACTCTTAGTCTTGCCTTCATATTAGATGAATTGACGAGGGATATTCAAGATGAAGTGTCGTGGTGTATCATACTATCGGATGACAGTATTAATTGACAAGACGTGCAGTGGCACAAATGCTAAGTTAAAGGTGTGGAGACAAACGTTGGAGATTAAAAGTTCAAGTTGAGTGAGGATCAAGACAGAGTATGTGGAGTGCAAATTTCATGATGATGCATGAGGTAGGCATGGAAGTTAGGCTTGACACTTAAAATATTTCCAAGAAAGACAACTTCAAGTATCTTGGGTTTATAATTTAAGGGAATGGGACATCGACATGATATCACACATCATATTGGTGCAGTGTGAATGGACTAGAGGCTCGCCTCTAATGTCCTATGTGATAAAAGGGTACAGTCGAAACTCAAATGTAAATCTTATTGAGTGGTGGTTAGACCGACATTGTTGTATGGGGCAGATTCTTAGTCAGTCAAAAAATTTCATGATACTATTTTTGAGATAAGGATGTTCAGGTAGATATGTGATTATACTAGGAGTGATAAAATTAGAAATGAGGTTACGGGATAAGGTGGAAGTAGCCTCGATGGTGGACAAGATGAGAGAAGTGAGACTGAAATGAATTGAACATGTGAAAATGAGATGTGTAGACGCACCATTGAGGAGGTATAAGAGGTTGGTTATAACGAGTACGAAGAGAGACAGAGGTAAGCTAAAAAAGTATTGGGGAAATGTGATAAACGGGATATGATAGCATATCTTTAAATAAAAGGATATAGATAACACATATTAAGGTAGAAGGTTAGTAAAGGGTTATTGTCCTTAGGATGGCTAGTGGTTAGTATTATTTAGTTGAGCTTATCATTGGTATTATTGTTTTCTATAATGTATCCTAGTTTGTTGTTTAGTAAGTTTCAACTATCACATTATTGTATTGTTATTTTGGATCCTTTTTAATAGATTTCGCACTGTTACCTTTTCACTTGTTGTATTTTCTTTAATGTCTCCTTTGTACCTGAATTTGTTGCACTTGAGCCTATCATTTTTCAAAAACAATCTCTATACCTCCATGAGGTAGTGACAAAGTCTATGTACATTCTACCCTCCAAAGACCTCACTTATTAAAATTTCACTAGATATGTTATTGTTTGCATTAAAAAAAATATTACATTAAAAATTTAATAATATTTTTATAGTCACACAAAACACGAACTAATTCACTAATTTAGCTATGATTGGAAACTAACATAAGTAAAACTAATTAGTAAAAGAACTCTCAAACTAATGCGGTAGTAAATATTGAAACTTAATTCTAATGTTTCCTTTCCTTTGCCGCCTACGCAATTTATGTGGAACAACCCTACACCAAAAGTGAATTCTATATAAAAAGAAATTTTAATCCAAAAATGAATTATAAATATAAAGACCCTGAACGCCCCGATATTACCTCTATATGCGACACAGTGCTTAGAGACATAAGTCATGACCCCGAGCTAATTAATCTCATGACGTGACATGACGCTATGATTAACATAAATCAATATAAAATTGAAACATAAACACAGAAGCTAAATCTGAAACATCTATATAAAGCCCATAACACTGAGATAAACTAATATTTGAAAGAAATAACATAAGAAATCTATATTTGGCTGTCTGAAAGCCTCTACTAGTAAGAGTTTCTAGGATAAACCTCTAGCTAATTCCAACTATTTGAAACTGAAAGTAATAACTGAAAAGAAAGATAAGAGTTGTCCTTGAAGTGATGAGGACTCATCAATACTGCTACTCGCTGATCAGAGGTATCACTAACCGCAAGCTGAATACTGAACATCAGAACCTATATTATCAAACATTATAAACAGAAAGTATGTTGTCAGTACTTTTTGTAACCTTATAGGTGTGAATTAAGGAAATGAGAAAATTACCTTTAATGATCAAGATTATTACCATCCTGTCAATTGTTGCCTCCAGCTGCATAGAACGGAATAGAACTTGGTGTGAAGGGGTCGGTTGCATTATCCCCGAAAACAACATCAAGAAGGAAATCAAAATTGTCAGTCTGGATAATCACATCAGTAAGGTCATCCTTCTTCAGAATATGTCGATGTTTTTTCTTAGCGTTAAACTAGGAACGAAGAGTGAGGTCTTGAATGAACAACTCACATGCCTTAGCAAGCAAAATAGGTGATTCAGCCGCGACCATCCGGACATCCTCGTCCTTCTTCATGATTTTCTTGATGCGGGTAGGGGGAAGTAACAGTTTGTTCTTGAATTCATTAACGTTCTCCATTTCTCTCCGCTGGTCTGTCCAGAACATCTCCAGCATTTCTTGCTTCTTCTCAAGGTTAGGCTGCGACAGCGTTGGGTACGCAGCGGATTGACCTGCATTCACTGCTGATTTCTCAGAGTTGTTTTCCATGGTGATTTTTTCTATGTTTACAAGCTTAGACACAGAGATATGAATATTGATACATGTATGCAACTGAGTGCTCTCTCTATATATAGAGAAAAATAAATCTAATTATAGATTTTCTAAATCTAATTAAATGAATGAATCTAGACATTTCTAAATCTATATTCACCAAGCCTATTAATGAAAATTTGTTACAATTTAATATGTAACAATAAAATTGTAAGAAAATTATCTTATTAAATACTAGTTAATTCTAGTCAATAAGGTATTAATGAATGAACCTGAACATTAATAAAAAATAAATCTTTTTGAGTTATTTTAATTAAAAAAATTCTACAATCCTCCATATATCACAAAAAGAACAATAATGAATAGAAAGAGAGAAAAAATTTGTTATAAATGGGCTTTCATATATGTGTACAATGCGTCAAATTTGATGTCTTGTAGACTGTGAATCATAATTTGGTAAAAGAAGATTAATTTTATATAACAATTGGTGAAGTTGAAAATTTCTATGAACTTAGATATTCTTTATAAACTCAGGGTTTTATTATATCACATAATTATACTCGCAAAATCACTGTTGTTATCGCAATGTTTGTACTAACATGTCATGCGTGTATCCTAAGATTCATGAGTGTTTTAACATATGTAGGTCCAATCATCAAATGTATTCAGCAGAGTAATACACGACCTATAAAATATATGATGAATTGGATTAAACGTTTTAACTTAGACTCACTAATTTACGGTATAACACGATATTCAGACATCATAGGAGGGGATGACATAGTTTAATAATGCATATTAACTAATGATTTGTTATTACATATATGAACCTAGTTCATTCGATCTCGAATCACATAGGTTGGGTTATGTACTACCATTGTTAATCTTTCCAAATTGATAAAAATCCCACATTCCTCGACGTTTCTTTTTTTCTTTGAATTGATATATGGTGTGCCTCTTTGAAAATTTTTGATTTAGGTTCAACACTTTAAGCACGTTAATGTATATATAAAATATTTGTTATTTTACCAACAATGACGACAAGTGAATAAAGTAACTTCATGTTTTTTGTTTTCTTTGCAAGAACAATTTGCTTTACAAGTTAGATTTTGCATTATTTTTACTTTGTTTTAGTTTACAAAGGAGAACAGAATTAGTTCATTGATTTGCCTTCTCAATTTCTTTTTTTTCAGACCTTCTCAAATTCTCATGTACCTTATTCTTTCCGCTAAGTTATTTTGCAACAAAACAAAGCCTATTTGGTTAAACATATATACGCATCAAACTTGTTTTATTGTTGTGTTGGTAAATGGTACATATACACAATTTTCTGATACAATAGAATAATTGCTAAATTCACTCCGCTGCCGCTGCATTCACCATTGATTGCTCAGTCATTTTTCATGAAATTTTGGACAAAGGGCGATTTTTTCTATATTAACACAGACAAAAATGAAAGTAAGATAAATTTTGGTGCTTATATATACAAAGGATAAAGAAAACTAATTACAAATTGGCTAAACCTAATGAAGGTATAAGTGTCAATGCTTGAGATACAATGCAACTGCGGTAAGCAAATGAGGAAATAGGCGACATACACTTATTTTAATTAAATGAAAAATTATTAATAATGAAGAGTGCCATAGATAAAATATGAGAAAATCACACCCCCATAAATAAATTAGACGCAACATTACAAAACTTAAGATACGTTTCAAATCTTTAGCAAATATAATTTTGTATTACAAAATATAGCAGATTGAAATAAATTAGAAAAGGGATGTTTTATTAGATTTTAGACATTAATTATGGGCTAAATTTCCGGTCTCTATTTTGTGTTAACACGTGTTTTTATTTTCTAAAGGAAAAACCACTTGTGTGTTCATACACATTTTTGCATATCTCTCTCTTTTTCCTTTCACTTTCAATGGAAAAATCATTATTCTCTCTCCGTAAAATAAAATATGATTATTACAAATTTGGTTCCTACAATTCTCATGATCTTACATAAGTATCAATATTTTCATTCAAATATTTGATTGATCAATTCTTCATCAAAGTTTCAATTTTTCATCAATTTTATTCTTCGTTAGTGGATTCTTTGATGTTCCTCTCTTGCCATGTATAATATATGTTTCCAGTCAATACTAGTCTATAGACTTCAAAAAATTTTCTTCTTTCTTCCCTAGACATGTCTTGAGAAGATGCAACTGGAAAACAAATAATTACAATTTTTATCTTGCACTTAACACAATAATATATAGGCTTAAGTCATATGTTGCCCCTTGAAGTTGTCCACATATTTCCCTTTGCCACTTTAATTTAGACTTGTACATATTGAACATTTTAACCTTAAGAAATTTATACCTATTTGACATAAAATGACAATCAGTTAAATAATAAAGATGTGTGTATTTCAATTGCATATACACAACAGATCTACCAATAAAATGATAACAAGTGGCATTGAATCTAAATTTTTTTACAAGATCTATTTAAATAATTCAAAAAGAATTTTAAGAAAATAATATTATTTTTTTGAATTAATCCAATCCCTCTTCTTCGAGGCCCATTTCCCCTTTCATCAGCGCCGACGTCGGCACGGGCGGCGGGCAAGTACATCGCCCATTCAAGCTTAATACCCATTTTCTTTCATTTTGATAGCATCAAAACTTTCTATTCATTGCCTTAATCTTCTTCACATTAGTAATCATTCATCACAGTTACAAAAAATAATTTCAAACTTTCGCCCAAAAAAATTCAGTTCATATCTTTTCTATCAGAATAAATGGAGCTTCACCGGAATATTTGAGACATAAATCTAAATAAGAAAAAAAAAGGAAAAAACAGAAAAAGAATTAGAGAGTGGTAGAGAAAGAGAGAGGTGGAGGGGGTGGGGTGGGGTGGGGTGGGCGTTGTGCGTAAAAAAGATGATGAAAATGATGGATGAGAATGGTTGAAGGGAGCGGAATATTAGCTAGAGAAGAGACTTTCTTTTCTTTTCTTTTTATTTAAATTAATTTTTCCTTTTTTATTAATTTAGGTATATAAGTTAGAGGTAAAAAAAGAAAAAATATTATTTTCAACAGTTTCACGCGCTTAAAGAAAGTGAAACACACATTTTTTTTGCAATGTCAGCATTTTGTGTCTAATAGGAATGACTTTTAAAAATATAAGGTGTTCAATAGAAACAAAGATAGGTTAAGGTGTTTAAGTGAAATATGCGAACAACTTTAAGGGGCCGCATATGACTTAAGCCTAATATATATATCAGCACCCGTCTAACCAGCCCATTCTTAGTGTTGAAGCTTTTCATTATTGGTTTTTGGGTGAATTAGGTATGAATACTAATATTCATATCATCATCTACTAACTTTCTTTTATCTTTTTAAAATATCAAATTGAAAATACCATTATTTAGGCACCTACTATTTTTGAAGTTTTTCGTTTTTCACCTTTTTTCAGAATGAAAGTTCTTAGTTTTTTTTTCTTCAAAATTTTCAACTAACACAGTGGTAAAATTTATTGGTGTAATGTTTTAATAATTCATATATGATTATAACCATGTTTTGTTACTGCTGAACAGAGAGTTGGGCTATATGCATGAACTGTGATTTTTCTTGCTAAATTTTCTTCCTTATATTTTCTTCGATCTTTTAAATCTTATCTTGAGAAAAGTTTTGAATTTCAAACTATAATTATAATTCCTTGTATAAATAGAAATTCGATCATATTGACTTCAAATGTAATATTAAATCTATTTCTGATTTAGTTAATTTTGACTTTCTTACTAAAAGAGCGCAAGTGAATAAGGTAAAAATTTAATGTTTTTTTTTGTTTTTTTTGTTTTTTTGTTTTTTGACAAAGATGCAAACTCAAAATACTATTTGACTTTTTTCTTTTTCCTCCTTTTTCAAGAATGAAGTCCTTAGTTTATACTTACATTAACTTTTCCTCATCCATTGGTGGATAATAGTACGGAATATCAGTTGCATTAGAATAGTTTCTTCATAAATTGGATCGTTTAAGCAAAAAAATTATTTTACTTGTTCCAAAAAATAATTGATTTGATGAATGGGGAAACCTAATGTAAAAGCGGCGATAAAAAAAAAATTCTATTTCGATAAAGAGAGAGAAGATTGAACGAATCAGTGGAACGTGAAATTTTGCACCTTCAAATCTTGCTCACAGATAAAAGTGTATCAAATTGGATGATTACTGAAAAATAGTATACCTGACCATCTGGAGGGATATTGTGCCCGCGTGTTTGACATATATCTGCTTAATGTGTGCTTCAATTTAAAAGTACTAAACTGAAACTTCATAACAATTCGAACAACACCTAGTTAACAATTCAAGGCTAGAACAGGAAAATTGTTAATAAAATTGTTAGATAATTGTCATATTAAATACTAATTATACCAAGATATTAACGAATGAACCTAGACATTAATAAAAATATATTTTTTGAGATATCCAAATCATATTTTCCAATAATCATCCACATATCGCAAAAACAAAACAGGTAAAAATAAAATTAAGAAACTTTGGTAGGTTTTCATGTATGCATACAATGTGTTAAATCTGGTGTATCGTAGACTATGAACTATACCTTGATAAAGCAAGATCAAACTTATAGAATAATTGAAGTTTAGAACTTATATGAATCAAGAATTTTTTTTGTAAGCTTAGGATCTTATGTCATACACCCCGAGATTACCTCTAGATGTGACACAGTGCTCAGAGCCATAAGTCATGACCCCAAGCTAACCTCATCATGTCACATGACGCTAAGATTAACATAAATCAACATAAAATTGGAACATAAACACGGAAGCTAAATATGAAACATCAATATAAAGCTCATAACACTGAGATAAACTAATATCCGAAAGAAATAATATTAGAAATCTATATTTGGTTGTCTGAAAGCCTCTACTAGTAGGAGTTGCTAGGACAAACCCCTAGCTAATTCCAACTGTCTGAAACTGAAAGTAATAACTGGAAAAAAAAGATTAGAGTTGCTCTCGAAGTGATGAGGGTTCATCAATATTGTTGGTCGATAATAAAAGGTACCACTAACCACGAGCTGGATACTGAATATCAGAACCTATATTATCAAACATTATAAAGAAAGAGTATGTTGTCAGTACTTTCTGTAACCTTATAAGTGGGAATTAATGAAATGAGAAAGTTACCTTTAATTATCAAGATTATTACCATCCTTTCCATTGCTGCCTCCAGCAGCATAGAACGGAACAGAACTTGGTGTGAAGGGGTCGGTTGCATCATCCCCATGAACAACGTCAAGAAGGAAATCAAAATTGTCAGTCTGCATAATCACATCAGCAAGGTCATCCTGCTTCATAATACGTCGATGATTTTCCTCAGCGTTAAGCCAGGAACGAAGGGTGAGATCTTGAATGAACAAATCACATGCCTTAGCAAGCAAAATAGGTGATGTAGCCGCGACCATCCGGACATCCTCGTCCTTCTTCATGATCTTCTTGATGCGGGTAGGTGGAAGTAGCAGGTTGTTCTTGAAATCGTTAACGTTCTCCATTTCTCTCCGCTGGGATTTTCAGAATATCTCTAGTTGTTCTTGCTTCTTCTCAAGGTTAAGATGTGCAAGCATTGGGTACGCAACGGATTTAAATAAAAGTTAAATTAGATTACATTAATTTGATATTTTAAACAGAAAATTTAGATATTCAAAAACTATACGAAAAGTACTAAAAATTGTAATTTTTTACATATCAATATGATGAAAAAATACATCGTAAAATGTTAGTCAAAGTTCTTATTGTTTGACTTTAAAAAAGAAAATCATGACAATTAAAAGTTGACGGAGGAAGTAGCATTTTGTGCATTGAGATGTTGTGAAACTTGAAAGTAAAGTAGCATTTTGTGCATTGAGATGTTGTGAAACTTGAAAGTAAAGTAGCATTTTGTGCATTGAGATATTGTGAAACTTGAAAGTAAAATGACGTGAATTTGCGTAAGTTTGTACACGTTTCACTTAAGGAAAGAAGTGAATATAAAGGAAATAAAATCTATAGTAATAGTCTTAGTCTACGTGTTAAAGGAAAAAAGTGAAGAATAAAGGAAATAAAATTTATAGTAAGAGTCTTAGTCACGTAGAGATTATTTATTTGTTTGAAAGTTTTGAGGTACGTGGAGATTATTTATTGGTTTGGTAGTTTTAGGTCTCAGACTTATTAATATAGTGAAGAATAAAGGAAATAAAATCTACAATAATAGTCTTAGTCTACGTGTTAAGGAAAGAAGTGAAGAATAAAGGAAATAAAATTTACAGTAAGAGTCTTAGTCTACGTGGAGATTATTTATTGGTTTGATAGTTTTGAGGTACGTGAAGATTATTTATTGGTTTGGTAGTTTTAGGACTCAAACTTATTAATACTGATATCTAATTACAGAGAATAATTAGGAAAAAAAAGTGATTAATTAAGTTGTTCATTGATGGAAAGTAATTTTTCTTTTAGATAAGATATAATTTAAACATTTACATAACTTTCAATACTATATAAAAAAAAAAAAATATTACTCCTAACAACAAATCTTATGTTATAACATTAAAATCCACTGGAAAAATAGTAATATATAAATAACATAACTAAATTAATTATAAGCCGATAAAAAATAATATACATAATACATAAGCATGCCTTTTTATAATCTTAGGGGAATAAGAAGAAGATGAAAGTTAATGACAACTAAATATACCTTTGATTTAGTAATTTAAATTCATATAAAAAATGTCAATTCAACTTCTTCGTCTAGGGAGAAAATTCAATTATTACTATATAAAAAGCAATCATACCTCTGATCAAGTATTTTGTTTAAAAAAAAGAAATGAAGCTAAAAAAATATTAATTAAAATCAAAACAACACATCAAAAAAATTATAATTTTTTAGGAGAAAAAAACATAAATGAATGAATTATCAAAAAAATCAAAAGTAAGATTAGCATAACTACATTCAAAACTAAATTTTGTAGATAAAAAAGAAAACTATATATATGAACTAAAAAATATTTTAAAAGAACTAAACTCACATCGAATTAAAGGAATGACAAAGTCATCATATGAAACCTTCAAAAAAAATTCCAAAGTTAGAGATTGTTGCTACCTAATATATATATATATAGTTGTGCTAACAAGAAATATAGAAAAAAATGAAAACTCAAATATCATGGGTTAAAGAGAGAATCATTTGTGCTAATTACTAATAATAGAGCCAAAAAATAAAATTATGTACCTCTAACGGGTGTTGAAAAGTAGCCACAAAAATCAATAATGTTTTTAAGAAACAAATAATGAAACTGTGCATATTATAAAGTGATAGAAAGGATACCGAAAGGTAATACATAAATGCATATTAACATATTTAATATAATAAAGAAGATAATTATTATGGGAGATGAAAAGTTAATTAATATGTATATTTAGACTTCTGTTCATAAACATATAATTGGGAGTAAAAATCATAATAAACATAATTAGTGGGAGTTATTATATTTACATAATGGAGAGTTAGTGGAAATAGATGAGTCGTGTATTAATATGATGATTTATCATTTAAAATTTAACTTATAAAATAGTTTATAACATTTTAATTTAATGTAGGGTAAAATGGTAATCTAACTTTTGCTTAAATTTCTTCCCACTTATAATAATATATGATTATTATTGTTATTATTATTAGTAGTATTATTATAATATATAATTCAAGTATTTCTAGATGATTAAAAAAATTATTTTTTTATAAAAATAAAAGGAAAATAAATGAAAATAATAGATAGCTTAGAGCTTAAGAGCTAATCTGTTTAAATTTAAATTCGGATCCATGCCAAGGCAATCGACCACATAAGTCATCCATCTTGTGAGGAGACCGATGGAGAAGTATCAAAAAATAAAGAATTACTTATATATGATGTTTATCAACCTTGAGAAAGTCCATGACAAAGTATTGAGGGAAGTTTTGTGGAAATGCCCGGAGACGAGGTGTATCAGTGGCCTATATTTAGGGCAATAAAGAATATGTATGAAGGAGCTCAAACGCGGATAAAAATGGTAGGAGGAGACTCAGAGCACTTCCATGTGGAGATAGGGTTACACCAGGCTTGCCTTCATATTAGATGAATTGACGAGGGATATTCAAGATGAAATGTCGTGGTGTATGTTACTATCGGATGACAGTATTAATTGACAAGACGTGCAGTGGCGCCAATGCTAAGTTAGAGGTGTGGAGACAAACTTTGGAGATTAAAGAGTTCAAGCTGAGTGAGGACTAAGACAGAATATGCGGAGTGCAAATTTCATGATTATGCATGAGGTAGGCATGGAAGTGAAGCTTGACACTTCAAATATTTTCAAGAGAGACAACTCCAAGTATCTTGGGTTTATAATTTAAGGAAATGGGACGTCGACATGATATCACACATCATATTGGTGCAGCGTGAATGGACTAGAGGCTCGCCTCTGATGTCCTATGTGATAAAAAGGTACAGTCGAAACTCAAATGTAAATCTTATTGAGTGGTGGTTAGACCGACATTGTTGTATGGGGCAGATTCTTAGTCAGTCGAAAAAACTCATGATACTATTGCGGAGATAAGGATGTTGAGGTAGATATGTGATCATACTAGGAGTGATAAGATTAGAAATGAGGTTACGAGATAAGGTGGAACCGTTGAAGTAGCCTCGATGGTGGACAAGATGAGAGAAGTGAGACTGAAATGAATTGAACATGTGAAAAGGAGATGTGTAGACGCACCATTGAGGAGGTATAAGAGGTTGGTTATAACGAGTTACGAAGAGAGACAGAGGTAAGCTAAAAAAGTATTGGGGAAAGGTGATAAACAGGATATGATGCAGCTTTAGATTACCGATAGCATATCTTTAAATAAAAGGATATAGATAACACATATTAAGGTAGAAGGTTAGTAAAAGGTTATTGTCCTTAGGGTGGCTAGTGGTTAGTATTATTTAGTTGAGCTTGTCATTGGTATTATTGTTTCTATAATGTATCCTAGTTTGTTGTTTAGTAAGTTTCAACTATCACATTATTGTATTGTTATTTTGGATCCTTTTTAATAGATTACGCACTGTTACCTTTTATCACTTGTTGTATTTTCTTTAACATCTCCTTTGTACCTGAATTTGTTGCACTTGAGCCTATCATTTTTCAAAAATAATCTCTCTACCTTCATGAGGTAATGACAAAGTCTATGTGCATTCTACCCTCCAAAGACCTCACTTGTAAAATTTCACTAGATATGTTATTGTTTGCATTAAAAAAATATTACATTATAAATTTAATAATATTTTTATTGTAACTCACTAATTGAGCGATAATTGGAAACTAACATAAGTAAAACTAATTAGTAGAGCTCTCAAACTAATGCGGTAGTAAATATTGGAACTTAAATCTAATTTTTCCTTTCCTTTGCCGCCTACGCAATTTATGTGGAACAATCCTACACCAAAAGTGAATTCTATATAGAAAGAAATTTTAATCCAAAAATGAATTATAAATATAATGAAATTCTAATTTAAAAGTGAATCTTAAAAATAAAAAAATAAAAGATCAAATAATAATTCAAGAAAAAAAAAATGACAATTTTGAGAGTTTTAATTAAAGAATAGAAAGTTCAATCAACTTTTCTAAAAACCTCCATATTTCTAATATAGTATAGATATATAAAGATTGAAAGATTGTCCAACTTAATCCTTTTTTATAACTTGGGTTTTCAATCAAAATGGAATATAGCAGAAGAGGGGGAGGGGGAATAAAGCTAATAAACATGTCACAATCAGCGAAGCTACAACTAGGTACTTCAGTTTTCCATTCAAATGACAAGGATGCAGAGACAATAACTTAATACTGCGAAATAGCGCATTACAAGAGACCAAAAATTGAGAATATTACAATGGATCAGCACAAAATCGGGCTTTCCACATAGCAAGGGACTACCAAAGACTAAGGTACCTGTAAAGCTCACCCCCCTGTTTTGCGCAATTCAGCATCACCATGGGCGAAGTGGCACCTTTCTCCAAAAGTGCAAGAACCTTTAGCAAAATTTTCGCACAGCTTAGTCTTGTAGTTGCTCATTGGAGATGCAGGTCCACCCTGTACTGCAGGTGTTCTTCCTGGGCCACCAACTGATCCAAGGCTGCTGATCAGCTCTCTCACCATGGCGCTAGCCCGCGAAATTTGTTCAAATGTGCCTTCAAGCTCAATGTTCCTCAGATTTTTATCTATTTCATTCTCACGGATTGCCAGCTTGGCTCCTGTCTGCCGACAGATCTGCTTAGAGTTCACTCCGCCCTTTCCAATGATAGCTCCCACATGGAAAGCATCCACGCTGATCTTTGCAGTGGCTGACGTACCAAAGCTAGCAGCAGCTCCTGAAACAGGAGGCTCCCTTCGCCCACCAAAACGGTCAGGAATAGGTCCAACACCCATGGCACGTGGTGATGGCACAATAGGCTTGCCAATTTCCCACTCCCCATGAGCAAAATGGCATTTGTCCCCAAATTTGCATCCCTCAGCTGTGTTGAACTTGCTGCAAATTTTGGTTTTCACAGCAGGAGTATTCCCACTGGCAATAGGTGATGCTGGTACATTCCTTGATGCTGGAGATGGTGCAATATTCATCATCTTGGCCACAGCATTATAGCCACCAGGAACATAATGAAGAAAATGGCAGTTCTCACCAAAAGGGCAGCCAACAGTGCTGCAGAAGAACAAGATCAAGTTCAAAAATCAGCCTAAAAGAAGATTTCTCATCTCATTTAGAAGCATGAATAACGCAGACAGCAGATCGCAAGCAGATAATCACTCTATACACACAACTAGGCTAAAATATTAGCACAAGTGCTATCTATATACAATGTAAATTCTCCAATTACAGCTAACCAAGCAATAAGGGTCTTTTTCCTGGGCTATTAAGTGAAGTTATCATGTTTGACAGTCGTCACTTAAGATCGATTTAATAATGTAAGCCGGCTGCATGAAGTAGGATGGGGAGAGCCTAGAGTTATATAATATAATTTCCAAAGACAATGAGCATGAAGCAGGATTGGAGAGTCCAGGTTATATAATCCAACTTCCCAGAAGTCGATGAGCGCTTCTTGCCTTTTCCCGCTCGAAAGCAGACATAAAGACTATTAGTTTGCACCGACATTAAATTTTGTTTAAAAAAACCAATAGAAAAGAAAAATCATTTAAAATAATACCCCTTCGCCCCTTGCAAAACATCTCTAGCTGACAAACTTGGCTGGAAAAAATAAGAACACACAGAAAGCTAAGCAGCCTGGCTGGACTTAAATGAGTTCCAAAAATAATTAACGCATAACACTCCCTCATCCATAGACAAAGTATCAACGCTTCTAGTGGGGAAAATGCTAGGCCATATCTTTTGTGCAAATCAACAATCATGACCCAAATAATAGGACACCACTTCCATCTGATCTCATTATTCTTTTAAAATCAAAATAAAATCTAAAGCATATATACTTCTATGTTCTCCCAACCGTCAAAGGGGACTCAGAAAACTTCACTGCAGAACTATTCACATGATTAATGGAAACTGTTAGAAGATGCACAAAAGATTGAGGTAAGCAGAATTGGAGCTTACAGATTCCCAAGTATTTCCATCTCAAAACTTTTAACAGTAATTCACTTATTAGGATGGTAAACCAACTTAGAATAGCTCTCAGACTGTCATAACAAGTTCAAAAGATTATGGGCATCAAAATCATTAATATTAGTTGATATTCCTATGCAGATTACAAGAGTTAAACTGGAAAAGTTAGCATACCTTGGTAAATAACAGGAAGAATCACATACATTCTATCTAATATATTACAGAAAGGACAGTAACAACAGTCACAGTAATTATTAGGCAGACAATTACATGATTATTGGGACATAAGAAACCATAAATGTCACGGAGTAACCATATTGTTTTCTCACTCCATCTCCATTGTAGCTGGGAATGCTATCTCGGCAAAGATTGTTAACATTAGCTTGTATGTAAACCTTATAATTTCTCCGAATACGTAATAGCTGACAATATTTATCTCAGCAAAAAATATTATCATTATGCTTTTAGAGCTATTGGGAATCTCACGAGCAGAATATTTTCTTTTGGCGCTTGTGCCAAGAGTAGTAGTACTAGAAATTATGAATCGTTGCACTGGACATCAACTGAAGTCCACAATAAATTGAGGGTTACGCTTCAACATTACATTAGATAGGCAAAGATTTGTACCTGAAAAACTTTGTGCACGGCTTTGATTTGCTTCCTATACCACTTGATAACGAGTCCATTTCTGTTGCACCAAATTAATTAATTTTTTTACCAGTTAGAATTTAGTAAGTTGTTTAAAATTGATGTTAGATTTAAATTAGACAGACATTATATTTCTTATTACCAGCATAACAATAATTACCTTGTGACATAAGGTGAATACTATAAGATACTCCACTCATCATAAAAAGCAGACGTAGCTATATTAAATTTCAATTTAGAGGTTCTTTAGGGTTTTCTATTCAGGGGCAGACCCATGTGTACCCTTAGGGGTGCTTAAGCACCCACCAACAAATTCAGTTAATTATGTAGAAGTTTCTTAAAATTATGCCATATAGCACCCATTGTCCTGGAGAAGCTGGGCGCTATGGCCAAAAGGCGGGATTTTGGTTGTGCAAGGTCAAGGGTTCAATCCTTCTTTTGAACAATATCCGATATATTTTATTTTTTTTGGCTTTTAGCATATGTAATCTGATAATTGTTCACATAATGTTCTATCTTTTCCTTCCTTTTTCAGCCAACTTTCACATTAATCTTTCTTTCCTTTTTATCACTTCTCATTCCTTCTTCTCCTTTTTTGTTCCTCTTCCAATTTTTCCTAGTTCAAGTTAAATTTAGACAAAATAGATTTATCTCTCTTATTTATTTACCACCTATTTTTTTGATGACAAGGAAAACCCGCGACCGCTACCCTGTGGGTGCGCACAAGGTAAAACTCCCGCTCCTATGCAATAGCTCGCAAACCACACAGGAAAGGTAACCCGCACTAGGCAAGCCCGGTGCGACGAGCTCGACCCAGAAGGCAGACCCCGTGCTTTCGCTGGCATGGGGTTTCGAACTTGAGACCTCCAACATGTAAGTCCCACCTTCTAACAAGTTTGTGCAGAAACTTAAAACAAAATCAACTAATGACATCAAATTTATGAGAAAACCCTTCTAAAGGCAGGTCAGCAATTTCTTGCCTAAGAATTCTTTTATTTATCATATTCACATTTCTTCCTTAGAATAGGTTAGTAATTACGCTGAACTGTTTGAAATGATATTAATCATATCTTTGATTAAGAGAGACCAATTCTTTTAGATAGAAAATATAAAGTTAGGTTAAAAAGTGAAACGGAAAATGGAATAGAGTTACTTGGACACATCACCCTCGTATACTTTTGGAATTTTTTTCTATCAAGCTCCGCACTCCCATAATATAATAGTAAATGTTTTATTCGTAAGCCTAGCTCTTGTTGGATATTATATAAGGTTAGAAAAGTATTACCATCAAAGAATATTATAGAAGATATCAAATTTGGACATTCCAAATTATTTAGAAAAATTTATTAAATTGATACTTTGTATTTGTTTAAAAGACTATATTCTCTTGAACAGAATTTTCTTTTTTCTGCTTTGATAGTGAACATAGAACATATCTAACCTATTGAAAAACAAAACAAAACTCATTTAGGTTTAATGATCCTATGAACCAAAAATTGAATTGATTATACATAATTAACCCAAAATCAGCTAAACTAATAGATTAATATACCTTTTTACTGTGATTAGTTTAGGTTTACCCTTAATGCAAGAGAGCACCCATTATCTTTAAATCCCAAATCAACCATTGATTATACATAATTAAATGTTTATATAATAACATCCTTCCACAAAATATTCCAGCACATTTTAATATTTATACAAACCTTTTCACAGTTGAAGAATTTAAATTCATTTAACAACCCAAGAAAAAAAAAATTGCTTCAACTAATCTAATTTTTCACCTATCACTCTATATTTTCTTCAATTGCCAATAGGCAATAACATATTAAATAAATCAAACTCAGTTGCAGTCAGCTACAGAGGGAGTAAGCAACACCAAGCCTTGGCGTGAGCTTTTCATCAAAACAAAATCCAATTTTTCGACATATGAATAAAATTATTCTAAAGAGGAATAAAAAAAATCTATCAGAAATACAATAAAAATGGTTCTACAACCAAAAAATGTTGAAAGCAAGCTACAGTAGATCTAAAAGTAAAAGCACAAGATACAAACACAAACCTGGCTTAGCCTTTTTGAAACCGCCATTGCCATTAAAACCAGCTTCATTCCTGTTTCTCTTGCGGATATCCATGTCAAGCAACTCACAGATCCAAAGAAGAACCAAAATTACGAAATAATGATAAAGTAGAACAAAAAACAAACAAAGAGCTGGAAAAAAACTCTTAAATCTTTAACTAGGGTTTTTCTAGAAAGGATAAGAAGAGAAGGGTATGGCGGTTCAAAAGAGAAGCAGAAAGCGGTGACATTTTAATAAATACTAGTACCAACAAACCGTAACCAAAAAGTGATATCCAACCTTAAATCTATACCTAGTTTATTGTGGTAAATAAAATGAATATTCTTGGGACCCATTTAGCATTGCAACATTATCAATAAATTCGTATTTTAGCTTTTCCTTTACTTTTTTAGAGCGTATCGCTATTTTGAAATAAAAAAAAGGTTTATGGATGAAGTAATCTGGTATAATTATAATTTAATGAACACATGTCTTATTTATTTTATTTTAGTTACTTAATTTGATTATTTATATTTGACCACTTCTTATGTATTGAGTTATGAGTTACCTCTCCGTTCATTTTTACTTGTCTCACTTTGACTTGTCTCACTCATTAAGAAAAGGAAAAAAAAAATTAGCAAACTAATCACAATCTCTAACATAATTAGTAAAAACAACTATACTTTAAAATAATTATTCAAAATGTCAATATTTTAGAAAATAATTTGTATCCAAATATTATTATTTTTCTTTCCTTTTATTTCTCAAAACAGTCCAACGTTGGACCAACTTCTACACCACTAACCGGTAAAAAAGAAAAAAAAATACATTCACTATCCATTACCCTTCTTTCTAGATTTCAACCCCAGTAAAAATTTTCACCATCTTTCAAGTTTTCACCTATTTTCTCCTTCTTCACGTTTTCACCATTGTGCTCTCGCTCATTGTTCAAGAAAAACTAATTCTTTAAGTTTTTCCCAAGTGTTCAACAAATCTCTCAATTAATACAAGAAATCTCTCAATTGATAAAGGTAATTTTGAAGTCACCAATTATTTAATGAGTTTTCTTTTGATTTTGTTTTCAAAATCACCAATTATGTTGTATTTCAGATTTTATGTATCACGGTTTTCCTTCATTTAGAAAAGGGAAAATTAGCAAACTAGTCACAGTCCCTAACATAATTAGTAAGTGCATCTACGCTTTAAAATAATTATTCAAAATGTCAAAAATTCAATATTTTAGAAAATAATTTATATCAAAATATTATTATTTTTCTTTTCTTTTATTTCTCAAAACAATCCAACGTTGGACCAACTTCTACACTACTAACTGGTAAAAAAGAAAAAAAAATACATCCACTACCCATTACCCTTCTTTCTAGGTTTTAAACCCAGTAAAATTTTTTCCCATCTTTCACGTTTTCACCTATTTTCTCTTTCTTCACGTTTTCACCATTGTTCTCTCTCTCATTGTTCAAGAAAAACTAATTCTTCAAGTTTCTCCCAATTTGTTCAACAAATATTTCAATTAATTCAAGAAATCTCTCAATTGATAAAGGTAATTTCGAAGTCACCAATTATTTAGTGAGTTTTCTTTTGATTTTATTTTCAAAATCACCAATTATGTTGTATTTCGGATTTTATGTATTACGGATTTTCCAAAATTTAGAAAAGGAAAAATTAGCAAACCAATCACAATCCCTAACATAATTAGTAAAAACATCTACACTTTAAAATAATTATTCAAAATGTCAATATTTTAGAAAATATTTTTTATCCAAATATTATTATTTTTCTTTTCTTTTATTTCTCAAAACAATCCAACGTTGGACCAACTTCTACACCACTATCCGGTAAAAAAGAAAAAAATATACATCCACTACTTCTTTCTAGGTTTTAACACAGTAAATTTTTTCCCCATCTTTCATGTTTTCACCTATTTTCGCTTTCTTCACATTTTCACCATTGTTCTCTCCCTCATTGTTTAAGAAAAACTAATTTTTCAAGTTTCTCCAATTTGTTCAACAAATCTCTCTATTAATTCAAGAAATCTCTCAATTGATCAAGGTAGTTTCGAAGTCACCAATTATTTAGTGAGATTTCTTTTGATTTTATTTTCAAAATCACCAATTATGTTGTATTACGGATTTTTCGTCATTTAGAAAAGAGAAAAATTAGCAAACTAGTCACAAAATCTAACATAATGTAACACCCCAGAAATTTTTTGAGCTAAGACTCGAACCATCCTTCGTTGTGAGTAGGATTTTACCGAGGAATTTAAAATTTCTGAAGTGTTAAGGTCACTAGATGTATCACCTTGAGTTCCAAAAAGAACTAAATTGGAAATAGCAAAATCTGAAATTTTGCAAGTTATGCTTAAGTTATGA
>JAJONR010010151.1:0-23864 GCA_029582245.1 Solanum etuberosum
GTGCACATCCTTCACCTCCGAATAGATGCGACTTAAATGTAAATATCTTTCAACGCAAGTCTCCACTGACTTGAACGTGGAATAAATAGGGTGCACATCTTTCACCTCCGAATAGATGCGACTTAAATGCAAATATCTTTCAACGCAAATTTCCTCCGACTTGAATGTGGAATAGATATGGTGCACATCTTTCACCTCCGAATAGATACGACTTAAATGCAAATATCTTTCAACGCAAGTTTCCTCCAACTTGAACGTGGAATAGATATGGTGCACATCCTTCACCTCCGAATAAATACGACTTAAATGCAAATATCTTTCAACGCAAGTTTCCTTCGAATTGAACGTGGAATAGATAGGGTGCACATCCTTCACCTCCGAATAGATGCGACTTAAATGTAAATATCTTTCAACGCAAGTCTCCACTGACTTGAACGTGGAATAAATAGGGTGCACATCTTTCACCTCCGAATAGATGCGACTTAAATGCAAATATCTTTCAACGCAAATTTCCTCCGACTTGAATGTGGAATAGATATGGTGCACATCTTTCACCTCCGAATAGATACGACTTAAATGCAAATATCTTTCAACGCAAGTTTCCTCCAACTTGAACGTGGAATAGATATGGTGCACATCCTTCACCTCCGAATAAATACGACTTAAATGCAAATATCTTTCAACGCAAGTTTCCTTCGAATTGAACGTGGAATAGATAGGGTGCACATCCTTCACCTCCGAATAGATGCGACTTAAATGTAAATATCTTTCAACGCAAGTCTCCACTGACTTGAACGTGGAATATATAAGGTGCACATCCTTCACCTCCGAATAGATGCAACTTAAATGCAAATATTTTTCAACGCAAGTCTCCACCGACTTGAACGCGGAATAAATAGGGTGCACATCCTTCACCTCCGAATAGATGCGACTTAAATGCAAATATCTTTCAACGCAAGTTTCCTCCGACTTGAACGTGGAATAGATAGAGTGCACATCCTTCACCTCCGAATAGATGTGACTTAAATGCAAATATCTTTCAACGCAAGTTTCCTCCAACTTAAATGTGGAATAGATATGGTGCACATCCTTCACCTCCGAATAGATGTGACTTAAATGCAATGGCCTTCTCGGCGAATGAAAATTCAATGGCCCTCTTGGCAAATGAAAAATGCAATGACCCTCTCGGGAAATGAAAATGCAATGGCCCTCTTGGCAAATGAAAAATGCAATGGCCCTCTTGGCAAATGAAAAATGCAATGGCTCTCTCGGCAAATGAAAAATGATATGGCCCTCTTGGCAAATGAAAAATGCAATGATGAATGAATCGATGATTGTCCACTGTAACGAGGTGGATGGCTCGATGATTGTCTTAAAAGTGTCATCGCCTCAATGCTTTCACCTGTTCTGGGGGATTTGTACGAGGCATTGGTGGCTCGCATCCTGGATTTATTCTGCTCCATTATGGCAATGTTGGAGATTTTGAAGTTGACTTGGAACTTCGAGCGATGCTGAATCATTTGAAGTTGACTATCAAGTTTTTGACAGTACTTGGTGGAATTTTTCGCACCCACATTGATAATGATAACTACTCTCAATTCTATCTAAAAGCAATTAAAGTTTATTCAACTCATCACATAGAAAATTTGAAATTATTCTTGAAGATCACACAGTTAAGTTAATTTGAACAATGAAAAATATCTCAACAATTCACTTATCTTGAAATAGATGGAATAATGTTTAGTTAAGAGATCATTAATACTTAATTCATATTTAAAGGAACTTTAATGTCAAGTTTAGAAACCAATAAATTAGAAATATTTGGTAATAATGTTTGAATGTAAAAGGGGTAAATTGTCATTTAACTTTTGAGGTTAAATTGTAAATTAAGTTTTGAGTTACAGAGTTTCCATATTTAGTATTTTGTAGTATAAAATATAGGAGTAATATATTTTTTGCTAGTCCTAGTAAGTAAAGAATTACGTGTATATAAACTCATATTCTAGTCCAATTTGTAGGTCTTCAGTTTTACCGTCATAGTAATACATCATTCATTAAACTTACCTAATAGACAAGTAACTTACATTTTTAATTTACATTCATGATCGAAAACACATAGAAGCAGGTTTAAAACATATCAGGATCTAATTAATCTTAGTTTGCTTATTTCTATTTGCTTGATTGTATGATTTGTCCTTTATTTCATACTAATTTTATACATTTACAGTACTGACTTTCTTGAGTTAAAGCTAAGTCAAAATCTCATTTGATTAACTAACTTTAATTTGCAGACATAATCAAATCAAAACTTCTCCTTATTAGTATTTGACAACTCCAAGTCTTTTCAAAGCGTATTTTTTAGTCACGAATTCATATTAGTCACACTTTTGGAATTGCTAACATGGCTATGTTCAATCATTTAAGAAAGATGGAAGAAAATGAGAATGACAAGAAATAACCAAACTGTTGCTATGGGCCTTGAATATGGGCCAAGTTGGTTACTTTTGGGCTAAACTTGGCCTCCCCATTGATAGGTAGGCCCACTTGTTTGAAGAGTCCAATTGATTGATTAGAGCTATGAAACTAATTTCTTTCGAGTCTGCTATATATATATATATCTTCTATGGTATGGCAACGCTCATAAATTAAACACTTGCTAATGATATGTTAAAAATTCGCTTTTTCTGGTGTCATGATACAATAATTGAGACAAAAGGTTGGAAGGTTCAATCAAGAATGTGCAATCACCCATCATATTTCAACTATGATTGTTTAGAGTTGTTGTAGTTTCCTATTACGATGAAGTTAGTATTTTGAATTTATGAGTTATGAGTTTTAGAAAAATCAGCTTATCGTATTATGAATACATTATTTATACATATGATATAGCATTTTTTTTAGTACAAATATAAAGTCAGGATCAAAGCTATTGAGTTCTGTCGTACCCATAAAATGCACCCTGACTCTACCCCTACTTCTAACTAAGTTAAACCTCTTTTTTCCCACTCGGTGTCCGATACCCAAGAGGACTTGATCTCGAGACATATGGTTAAGAATGAAGGAGTACTTACCACTCCATTACAACCCTTGGTGCAACATTGAAGAGTGTGGTGCAGTGACTAAAAACCCTTCACCCTTGAGTTCGATTCCTAAAAATATAAAACTTCTCAACATAGAGCAATTTAGTTTCTCCTTAAATGACTAGTCTACCTTACACTAATTTTGGATTAATCGAGTTACATTTCGAATCATATATCAAATGACTAACTAATAATAATAATAATAATAATAATAAGTCGATTATGAAAGGCCATACTTTTATACATATAATATAGCAAATTGAGTAAAATAAGAATGAAAATGCATGGGTAACAACCGGCAAATAAAGGACCCCATATTTATGTATATCTGACATTAAAAAGACTATACATGAAAATAAATTACACCTAACACGATTTATCTAATAAAACTCTCCTTTCTAATTACTTTGCCGACTTTTTAAGCACACAAATTAACAATTTTTATTTGGATAATCACTGGTGCTTTTCTTTTTAGAGCTTCTAACAGTCTGTCTATATAATATAAAAAAATATTTCTTTTTGAACCCAAAAAAGAGGCTCTCCATAATTTATAAAAAAAAATAAAAAATAACCCCGGTATTTATTTCTGTATTGAGAATTTATATTTTTAATAAAGGACAAAGAAATATATAATACACTATGTCCAGTGGTACAAATTCAATAAAAAAATGCTTCTTTACCGATAAACCTTCGCTATTTCTAGCTATTATATAACTTACGTTTATGTACATAGTTCACGAAATTAATAATTTATTATGACAAAGATATCACATTTGTTCAACTGATCTTCAAAATGGTACTAGTGGCAATAAATAAATCGACATATTAAGCTTATTATTAGATTACGAAAGAACAAGGAACATTGTCCATAAAACAAGGTTCCTTGTCTATTGCATTAATTAGAAAAAAGTATAGTCAATATGTCTACAAAATCTCACTTACTAGCCAATATCTGATATTTATCATTAAGTTATAATTATAATGACAGTTTGTTACTGAATATGAGGGTGATAACAATTTTCCAATAATCTGCCTGACAAATAATAAAGTTGTTTTCGAAATAATATAAAACACAAGTCATTTGTTATAAAATAGCAAGTGGGATTTAACCAATATGGACTATGAGACAATAATAACCAACATTCTTCCACTAATATCCAACCATAGAAATAATTAAGCATATAAAATGTACTTGTGTAGGACCTTTTTTTGTTTTATCCCTTTGATGAATTTTTGATATGACTAAATTTAAACAAGGCATAATACATAAATATGACTTTTAACTTGGCCTCATTTCATATTTATGCCCTCAAACTTTGGGTGTGCACATGTAGACACTTAAACTTGTATATAATTGAACAAATAGACACACACGTCCTACGTGGCGTCCTACGTGACAATTTACATCCTACATGGCGTCCTACGTGTATTATGTCACATAGGACTCATGTGTCTACTTGTTCAATTTTATACAAGTTTAAGTGTCTACTTATGCACACCTAAAATTGGAGGGCGCAAATGTAAAATGAGGCTAAGTTAAAAGACATTTTTATGTATTATGCCTTTAAACTAACTAAAAAGGCACTAAGAAAGAATAATTTAAAAATTTAAAAGCAATGTGCACATTGAATTAAACTCGGACAATTTCGTATTATAAGAAATTATTGTTGAATCAAAAGGAACTTTAGAATTATTGTTTGTATCATTTAGAATATCTTAATTTTAATTATAAAATATTAAATTACT
Source organism: Solanum etuberosum (assembly GCA_029582245.1). Lineage (NCBI taxonomy): Eukaryota > Viridiplantae > Streptophyta > Magnoliopsida > Solanales > Solanaceae > Solanum > Solanum etuberosum. The sequence continues at coordinate 4,827 of JAJONR010010151.1, forward strand.
TTAATTCAGTTTAGATTTAAAGAGTAGTCAAATTGACTCTCAAGAAGAGGGAGGTGACAAATATTTTCAAAGAGTACAACTTAAATTGTAATTTTGTAATTTTCTCATTAATTTTTAATATTTTATAATTGTATTTTAGATATGTCTTTTTAACTTGTCTCTTGTTGACTTGGAATTTTCCCAACAAAATTATCACTTAAGAATTTGTTTTACTAAATTATCTTTGTTGATTATATTCCGAAAATCTAAGTTTGACTATTAATATTTTATGTAGTTAATTAATGATATGAGTAAATAATATTAAAAGAAAATAATAAATCTCATGATTTTTGTTAAAATTGATAAGTTGAAAGAAAGAAACTATTTTTAATATAAGAGACAAATAATAAGGAACGGCAAAGTACTAAAAATTGCCACATTTGCCAGTGTTTAATGAAATTCATCTCTTTTTGCTTTAAAATATTTGACAGGACAAAACGAACTAAACATAGTAGTCCAACTATCATATCATTAACTATATAGTGAATTTAACCTTTGTGATAACTAAAATATTGTTCTCTCTATTTTAAAAATGGATGATCTAGTTTGATTTAATACGAAATTTAAGAAAATAAAATAAATTAATTTTAGTTCTAAATTAAAATTATGTCAAATATATCAAAATATGACCTCTTAATCTTTTAAAGTGCTACTACACCTTTGTGGATTTTGTTCACAAACTTTAGGTTGAGATTTTCTTTGCTTTCCACTAAAAAGGAAATTTTTCTAAAATTAAAGTTTCTGAATGAGAAATTCTGCATTGCAGACATTATTATCAGTCTACTCACATCAACTAAATTTTAAAGATATTTTCTCTATACCAAATACACCCTTAATATATTTATTTTTTTAAAAAAATGGACAATATTTGGAATAGTTTTAGAGATTTTCAGATTATTTTTTTTATATAGAAGTTGACTGTTGACTGTTTAGATTATTTTAATATTCTTTTTCCCTTTGCAAATTTGTGATAGCTTTGTATGAATAAAAAAAAAGAAATTGGTAAATACCTACTGGCATGTATGAACTGTTTATATCAAATTAAATAACGTCATTTCGATAATAATAATAATAAAAAAAAAAATGAAAGTATATACAACTTGATCATAATTATAAGTTACGTATGAAAATTTTATATATTACATTCATGTAAACAAGTTTTTTTATCATAAAAAAGTTTTTTATGAAAAAACAAATCTTGGTTATTACCATACGGCAAAGCTGGCATTTGAATTCCCAAAATCCAAATTCCAAACCAACTCTTCCGACTCTTGTCTTGTTTTTTCAGTTACAGGCAAAAGGGGAAAAAAAAAATTCACTGTTTTTTGTACGGTGACTCTCTAAAATTAAGGCTACAATTATTCCTAGGACCTTAAGATTAGCAATTTCATTTCTTCCTCAAATTCCCTCCACTTGTCAAAATTTAAAGAAAACACCAACCCCTCTCGTGCTGCTAGGGTGGATGGGTAATGCTGTTGTGAAAGAAGAAAAAAAGTTTCATGAATGATAAGAAAATTGCGCTTGTGTAGAGAAATTGGCTTTGCATTTGTGTTGTAAAGGGATTTTTTCTGATAAAGGTGGTAACTAGACCAAATTGCGTGCAACCTGACTATTCTATTGGGTACCTGCTACGTCACACCAACACAGGAAAGGATAAATTATCGACTTTTTATAGGGGATGGTTGTTAGAAACATCTTTTGCGGTGCTTGTAATATGTAAGTTTGCATTGCTTATACAAAAGTTACTGTGAAATAAGAAATTTTGTTTTTCAAAAGAAACTAAATATTATTATTACATAGCTTGATTTGTATGGGATACAAGTATCTATCTAGCTGATCATTTCTATTATATGATAGAACAAAAAACAGGGGTACAATATCATAGAACATTAAGCTTTCAAAAAATTTCCAAGTTACTTCCATGCTTTGCTAGTAATCCGCTACTTTGTAATTGCCTTCCTTGAATATTTGCTTTGTATCTGCACTTTCTGTGTCCTGTGTGAAGCATTGAATTCTTGGTTTTGGGATTAGTTATACTTTCCTTGATGCAAGACCAAGGAATGTATAAGAGGAAAGTGTGATTTAATATGATTTGAATAATTTAAAAGTAACAGTTGGTTGATATTTTACAGGAAATCTGCTAAGGGAATCAGTATGGATGCAGAACATACCTCAGGAAATTTGTCTTCGTCGGCTTCTGCTCAAGGTGAGATCAGTTGAGATTGTGTACTATGGCTTGTGGTTTTTTTATGTTTTGCCTCTGATGGATGATGTTCTTGTTGTAGACCTCAGAATGTTTGAGATGGAAAAGGAGAAACATGATGATTCTTCTCCAAGAGGAGTTATGGAAGTGGGCATCAGAAACCCAGAGAATGGCTCCATTTCTCCTAAAGAAAAACCCTCAGGTTCTCAAACCAGGTTGTCAAATCCACGAACGTCCTCTCGCTGGCATAAGTTCTTCAAGATGTGGAAAAGAAGTTCCGTCAAGAGATTACCTTCTTTTCCACCGTTAGCTGTGCCAATGATGTCGACAAGGAAAAGCAGAAGTGCGAGGGAGAATGTGGCAGCGGGAATCTACCACTTCACATCTTCCTGGAAGAACTTCAGCCTATCTGAACTGAAAAGCGCTACCAACAATTTTAGCAAAGGTATGTAATCGTGTTTGAGGTCTCTCTTTCTTGCATTCAGGCTTATTTACTACTCTTTGATCTATTTTAACTTTTGAAAAATTTTAAAGCATAAATGTGTATTATAGAGTTGATCTCCTTCTTTGACAGAAAACTTGATTGGCAAAGGAGGGTACGCTGAAGTTTACAAGGGTTGTTTGCCTGATGGTCAGCTTATCGCGGTTAAGCGCCTCAATAAGGGTACAGAAGCGCAGCAGGAACAAAGTTTCCTATGTGAAATAGGTACTATAGCACACGTAGACCATCCTAATACTGCAAGGATGGTTGGTTATGGAGTGGAAGGAGGGACATACCTAGTTCTTCAGTTATCTTCTCAAGGGAGCTTAGGATCATTTCTTCGCGGTTTGTCTCAAAATTTCTAGTTACAAGACAATATTTCTGTTTGTAATTGATGAACCACCCTTTTCTTCTATAACACGAGGTGCTTTGTTGTTTTCTATTTTCTCAGGCTCAAGGGAAAAACTAGATTGGGCTGCCAGGTACAAAATAATATTTGGAATAGCAAATGGCCTAATGTACCTTCACGAGAATTGCCAAAGGCGGATTATACACAGAGATATTAAAGCTGATAATATTCTACTTACGGAGGATTTTGTGCCTCAGGTACTATACTATCTGGCATTTTAAATCTTCCATAATCTACACAATTTTGGTAAAATGATCTAGTCTTCTCTGAGTGTATTTTTATGTCAATATACCTTGCTTCAGTCGGATAGCCGCTAGAATAGTATCTATAGTTGTCTAAGCTCTGTTCCTTACTCAAATGAATACAAATTTGTAAGGGTCATGTCTACATAAACGTCTCTCTTAACATGGTTAAAGGCACTTGCATTTAAGATTGAATATTAAGGGAAGAAAAGATTATATCTAACATATACGCTGAGATTAGGTGTGTTACATAATTGTCTTAGTTGTTATGCATATATATATTTTACCAAAGAAGCCTGAATGCTGTGAATAGAGACGTTAAAACAGATCACGTACCTTTAGCTAAAATTGCTGGTACCATTGATCAGGCCAAATAGGGTGACGTCCTTCTAGGATGATCTGAAGGGATAGAAACCAGTTGCTACATTTCCCCCACGCTTCTGCCTTTCCTTCTTGATATCCTTAGAACAGCTAAAGATTGGAAGGAAGGCAGTCTTCTGATGGGAACTCCTTTCAACATTTTGAAGAACTTATGCCTAGTGAGGGAATCCGAGAATTCGACAAGCAGATTTGAGAATCCGAGGATTCGTGTTCAGGAGGATTAGAGTCATTACCCAGCTTCTTATGCACACTTCAATAACACCTCTTGGGAGAATATATTCTCTGCTTGTATCTGGACAAAGCACCTACATTTAAGATTGACAATTAAATGAGCAACCCAATATAAAGAGGAGCAAATAGAAATTGAGGTAGAAAATGGATGAGTACATATTTATGTGTGATACATCCTATGTACAGCAGAAAACATGTTTTTAAACAGAAACTAGCAGGAGATGCCGGAGATAGAGGTAGTGTATCCTTGGTAAAAGCTAAATAGAGAAAAACAAAGATAACAAGAGTTAATACTAGATGTGTGTATATCATGTTAGAATTGAGATACATCATGTATAACATTCAGTCACATGTTTCAACATCCTTTTGAAGAAAAGATAACCTTTCATAAAAGAAATTCCTTCAATGCAGACCAACAAGAGATGCAACAGAGAGAGGTAGCGGTAGTGATAGTGGGAAAAGAGAATAGAGAAGAACAAGCATAGCAATAGTTCAAACATGGATGGATACAAATTAGATAGTTTTGTGTGATCTATTTACTACTTGAAACATGTTTTTTGATGGAGACTAGCATGAGAGGCAACAAAAATAGATATAGGAAAAGGGAAATTGAAAAGAACAAGATAGAAAGAGTTAGAAATGGATGGGTACGCGTCATGTGAGATACATCGTGTATACATCACAGATGCGATTTATATGGTTTTCAAACAGAAAACATTAAACACCCTTTGTTTTGCACTGACCTTTTACTGACCACCTATGTCAGTTACTTCTCGACTTTGCTGGAATCAAGAGCTTCATGCCTGGGAATAAATAGGATTTTAGAGTTGTTGATGTAGGCAAAAGTTGGAACAAAATGTAGCATACAGTTCCTCCTTGTATGTGGTGGGTGATCTGAAGAGAAAAGAACTCAAGATGTTTTGAAGACAAGCAAAATTCAGTCAAGAGGATTAAGACTGTATTTCACTTTTTTGGGTAAGAAGGAATATGCAAATAAGTGAGAAACTCATTACAATTTATAGAGTTTCTCTAAGATGAGAAGAAGACTTCACTTTTGTCGTTTACGAATATAGTCATATAACCGGTCAAGAAAAAATCACATGTAGTCAAGAAAAAATCAATTACAATGGTCAAAACGCATTGTTTTGCTTACTTGTACAGAAAATTCCAGGACTACTATTGTGTCGTTTATGGAAAATATTATTACCATTTTAGAAAATGGCAAATTTATGTGATATCTCACATTTATAACGTTTGCAACACACATCTCAAGAGCGTAGTTCTTTTATTGAAGATTAGTTTGTTTGTAGTTAATGGATGTCTCAATATGAATGGTTCAGAGTTAAGACCTTAAACCATTAACTGCACTTGTTTACATTAACATTTAAACACTTATTTTACAAGGGAAGGATTGTCCAAGACCATATAAGGTGATCAAATTTCTTTAAGCCCACCGATATGGGACTCACCACGCCCAGGACTGAGCATATATGGGAGGTCCATCATCAGATGAAATAATGAATTGGGTTGGGCCTGACTCTGATATTATGATAAAGAAATGGATCTTAAAACTAATTAAACCTCAAAAGTTAGCTCATGAGAGAACGATTGTCCAGGACCATATTAGGAGACCAAATTTTCCTAAGCCCACCGATGTGGGACTCAACAGATAGCAAGAGTTTATAGAGATGGATGGGTACACATTCATGTGAGATACATCATGTATAACATTCAAGATACATGTTTCAAAACATCCTTTTGAATGAAATACACGCTTAATAAAAGAGTTTCCTTTAGTAAATAAAGTTTAAAGTAGATGACTGATCTGGCAAGGTTTTAGAACATAGCTGCGAAACTGTAGCTCACTAAGTTGGTTGTTAGTTTAAATATACTAAGTTTCAAATTTTCTCTTCTTTATCGCCACAATATAGTTCATAATGTTGTTTTAACAACTATTATAATGGTTTACCGGCTAGATTTTGTTTAGTGCTGAACTTACCAATATAGAACGAACTTACGGGTGTTCAAGTGCATGCCTAAGGACCTGGATGCTTGCCCCAAAGTGCTTTTTAAGGGATGTGAAATGCCTATTCCTCTGCACTTAATTTCAGGGCATAAGCTGTTATGATGACATGGAGTTTTTATGAAAAAATTGGTTGTCGCCATTCTCTGAGTTCAGTATCACACTTGTGGAAGTCCTTGACACTTGTTTTTCTAAATGCTATCGGTAGACTGGTGGCCTACAAGATGTGACATCCTTTGTGAATCTAGTGTTTTTCCTCTTCTCTAAGAACATTGCATCTTCATTATTGTTAGGAAATAATATTCATAGTTGTATGATATCATTTGGTATTCCGAGATATCTGATCATAGTTGTATTACTGGTGGATTAAGTTTGAATGGTTCAAGAATCATGACAGAGAAAAATTACAGGCAAAGTGGTTCTACTTCTCTTTTTAGTCAGTTGAAGTATTCTTTGAGTTCCATCATCCATATAATTTAGTACTTAGTAGACACGATGATTCGTGTGTGTGCTGCAAATTATTCTTGATTATCGCGTATTCTGAGCATGTGTATTGTGGATGCAGATATGTGACTTTGGCCTTGCAAAGTGGCTTCCCAAAGAGTGGACACATCATAATGTGGGCAAGTTTGAAGGCACATTTGGGTCTGTAGTCCTGAAATCTTTCGTTAAAAGTGTAGATAACTTCTCTGATATCTTCATCTACCTTGCAAGAAGATCTAATGCATTTTTTCTTGATATTGTTCAGTTATTTCGCTCCGGAGTATTTTATGCATGGCACAGTGGATGAGAAAACTGATGTATTTTCATTTGGTGTGCTGCTATTGGAGATAATAACTGGAAGGCAAGCACTAGATGATTCACAGCAGAGCCTTGTGATTTGGGTACATTCTTCGTGTCACGTCTTCCATCATATATTCCTTATTATCTAATTCACGAATACATCCTTACTATATGAGCATATACGTATTCAAATGTAGGCAAAGCCTTTGCTCCATAAGCACAACGTCAAAGGACTAATTGATCCTGTTCTTGGTGATAACTACAATCCAAAAGAGATGAACCGCGTTATTATAACTGCTGGCTTGTGTGTAGAACAAAATCCACTTATGCGACCTCGAATGAATCAGGCAAGTTGTTATTTTCTGTCACCCTTGATTTCCTGTAGTTTGGAAATTCAACTCATTTTTGTTTCATAGAGTGCATGTTCTTCTGATTCTATATGAAGATTGAAAGAATGATCCTTTTCCTTATCGCAGGCTATCGTCCTAATGAAGACTGAAGACGACTGCTACAAGCAGAATTTCCTGCGAAAGAGGACATATTCAGAAGAACTCCTGGATGCAGCAGAGTACAACTCGACGAAATGCCTGAATGAATTTAAACAGCTTAATCTAAGAAGTTCAGTTTCTGAAAACAACATGAAGACCTCAGCAGCTTAGCTAGAATTGGTAATTTAGTCACAGCTTAGAGAAAATTAAATTTTTTGGGGTGTTTATTAACCCTCATATATATGTACTTTCAAATAATCATCTCTGTTTTGTATGGAATTTTGAGGAAAACATAGTGAAGTGAGTAAACTCTCATTAGGTAATGCATGTATATATTAGACATATGGAAACTATACTTGTAAGTTAAATGGTTCAAAGTGTTTATTTTCTTCTTTAAATATCGGTGTTTTCTGAGCCAACCTGTGCGCACTTGGACTATTCCATTGGTATTTGTTACCTCCGAGTAGCATATAACACTTGAAAGAGGTTAACTTTCTGTTATACTCCTTTTCATTTAGATTTCTTCTTTTTCCAGTTTTCTTGTTTTTTGGAAAGGACAGATATTAGGGAGAGTAGCATAAAAAAAGGTTTTTTTTCCTTTTTTCATTTCAACGGATAGTAACATTAATAACTAAAGAGAAGGGGAGACCCCTTTCGGGAAACTTATTTGACAAGGAATTTCGCTATCTTAGGACCATTATCTAGTGTGGGAATCAATGGTTCTTTTGTATTTTTGACTGGACAATGCTTCATTTTATTACAGCAGAAATGTGCACACTGGTCACTTTTGATACTGTCTTTTAAAAAATAGCCATTGTGGGAGTTGAGATTTTACTGGTGAAATTTTGTGATAATATTCTGAAATTTCACAAGTGATATTTTGGAGGGAAAATTCCATGGTTAATCAAACATATACTAGTTAATTAGTCATCATAGCTATAGTTTTAATTAATTACCACTCGCAACCAACATTCAATGATAATTACGTGGGCTGGGGTTTCGAGTTTTGTATAATTCAGAATTTGTATAATATAATTTATATAATTGTTTAAAGTTCAGATGTTTATGTTTGTATAAATTCGTTATTTCGAGTTTATACAAAAATAATTCAATAATACAAACGTACCCGCGAATTATACAAACTCACCTATGAATTATACATACCAACGAATTATACAAACAAGGAAGCTTAAACTACAGCTACCGCCTGTAAATATGCAAACTACAGCTATGGAGTATAATTAAATTTATTATAACAGGTCTTTGCGAAAATTCCCCTATTTGGGACTCCATAATAGTGGCTATTTTTTCAATTGGGCTAAAAGAAGTCGCTATTTGTACCCCTTTTACAGGGGTTTTGTAATGTGGGCTACACAAATTTAAGACCAATATCTTAGGCCCAAGAAGAACTGCTGTCAAGCTCCTAAAGATCTGCGAGAAGCCCAATATTGTAATCACAAGTACACAAATATAGGGAAACTATATTAATAAAATATTTACGATCTATAGCAATAATATCATTATTTTCACTGAACACTTATAATACATTTATAATATAGTTTTAATATATATTAGAGAGAACAATTTATAAATCTCATATAATACAAATTTTATTGATTGATAATACATTTATCACAGACTTTAAAACATTTCTAATACATTATGTCAATTTCTTATCAAACAAACATAATATATTTTAAAACACTTATAATACATCTATATTGCATGCATGATTCACTTTAAATACATAATAGAGATTTACCAGAGTATTGCTATAGATTGTTATAAATGATAATAAATAAAAATTATTACTAAAATCAGTAATTATTAATTAAAAAGTACTCATCCGCATAATTTTTCAGAATATAAAAGGGAAAATGACATGGTGTGATTGCAAAAAAAGGCCCAACTTTGGACTATATAAGCTTAAACTCATACTTAATCCTACCCATTCTAAAGCTAGATTTGTCTTCATGACAAAAATAAATATTCACATTGCTTACAAAAAAGTGTACTCAGTATTTGGGGTAGAATTAAAAAGTACACTGATAGAAATATATATAACATATATATATATATATATATATATATATATTGTATGAAAGGTAAATAATGAAGTGTATATATGAAAATCCTATTGATAAAAAAAACAGTACATATATATTGTATAAAAAAGTGTATAATAAATGTATATATAGTGTATAATATATATTCACTTTTTTAAAAAAAAAAAAAAAGAGAACAAATATAGTAATTAAATAAAATTTAAAAATATTTTGACTTTTGAATATCAATTGAAATTTTATAATCAGTTCCATCATCCATAGCAATGTAGTTTGAATATTTGTGCAAGCCCATTAATGATGTGAAATTTCCAAGAATTTATATCAAACAAGTAGTGTATGTAAAATTAGTTGAACAGTGACACCAACGAATCAATACTTTACTTTGGTGTTTTTTTTATTTATTAATTTTAGTTTCATAAGTATGTGTGTGTTAATTGATTAGCAAACTTTATGTCATTTTCAAGAAGGTCTTTTAATGATATTTTTGCACGCATCTCTGTGCTGAAAATGATGGCAACCAAATCTCCAAGGGCCACAAAGTAAAACATCTAAGTTTAATTTACTAATTCTAATTATCCTAATATTACCACTAGCAAAAAGCTAATTAGTCACACCTTGGTTGCCGTTTGTTTTTTAGAAAACACAATAAACAAAAACATGATGTCCAATAAAAAATTATGGACGATGAAAATCCTTATATAAAATGACATAACAAAAGACAAAGCAAATACAGAAGTGAAAAAGAAGAACATTAACGATAAAATAAAGATAGTTTTTACAATTTTTTTGTTTTTTTACAAAGAGTACACATAAGAGATATTCTTCATTCTTATCTGAAAATGTCATTTTTATCTATTTAATTTGTACGTGGTTATACCAGGTTATTATGGTTTTAAAATAAACTAGGTGAACAAAACTTAATTTAAATTTGTTAAAGGGAAATGGGATTGGATCAATTCTGATCCAATAATCCTTATTTAGATTCAAATATTATTACGTAAACAAAGTTTTATAACCTCAAGTTATTAGGTTTGAAATTCACAACGTATAACATAGAATATTCCTTAGCTTGCAGTAGTAGAAAACCTTTTTGACCAATACACACTCTTCCAGCCTTGAGCCATTTAATATTCCTACTCTATAATCTGAAAAATAAAAATAAAAATACTAGACCACATGTCTTTTTTTTTTTTAAATTAAATAGAATTGAATGCGTATGTTACAAGGTGAATGTGTTGTTTCTCTCTGTCAGAAGCTATTGTTTAATGTCCTTGAAAAAAAATAATCATAATACGTAAACATGACTTCACTTAGCTTCAACTGACAACTGATTTATAATTTGAGGTGTGTATAAGTATTCATTTAGATTTGTATAAAATTAAACAAATAGACACATTCATCCTACATGGCATCCTACATGACCTAATTTTTTAAAGGACGTGAAATCTAAAATAGTGACATATAAATAGAAACGGAGAAAATACTTATCAACTACTATCTCTGTCCACTTTTAATTGTCATGTTGCGTTATTCGAAAGTAGATTTGATTAATTTTCAAAGTGAAATTAGATTACATAAATTTGATATTTTAAACAAAAAAATTAGATATTCAAAAACTATACGAAAAGTACTATAAATTTTAATTTTTTGCACATCAATATGATGAAAAAATATATCGTAAAATGTTAGTCAAAATTATTATCGTTTGACTCTAAAAAAGGAAATTATGACATAAAATATTGAGTTCCCACACACATATATCAAAACAAAAGATGAAAATAAACACATTCGCAAATCGGGAAATCTTATAACATAAATCGAAACTCTAGGATGAAATACGTTGTATAAAATCAAAATCTTTTGTAGAGGAGAGACCAAACATATTCCAATTGATCTTCTAAATATTCATCTTATTATAATGTTTTAATTACAACCAGTGTTTTAAAAGGCGGGGTGTGAGGTGGGGCGTTTTACTTAGTATAGGGCGAGGCATAAGCCTCGAGACGTGGGGCGTAAGCCCTATGAATCTATAAAATTTTAATTTACAATATAATATAATAATATAATAACACAAAATTATATTAAAAAACATCAATAGTTTGAAATAATTACAAACATGATTAAGAAAACTCATAGAAAATAAAACTTCTAACATGATTATACAAGTATAAATAATCTAATATCTAAACTTTTTATAATAAAAAAATCTTTATTTCTAAAAATATTTTACCCCCCACCCCAAAAAAAAAAAAAAATCAATAAAACTCACTACTATTATAATAAAAAAATCACTCCATCACGAATAAAAATAAAATTACTTTCAAATAGCTAAAATAAAATATGATAATTTTTGAGACATATGACAAAACCATGAAGACCAATGATAAGTGGAAAAGTAAAATTTTGCTATGTATTTTTAAAAGAAATGTTACGTACTAAATCATCACCTTCACAATGTTACCAAATAGTAAAGATGTGATATTACAACTTGTTATTTGAGTTACTCTCGATCTTCTTATCTCTATAGATTAAAAAAATATTAAGTATCATTCATTTATTCAAGAATTATGAGGGTCAACAATGTTAACTAAAGTTTCTAACACATAATTTGTGTAAGATCTATAAGGCGAGCCCCGAGCTAGCGTTGGGCATGCTTAGGCGTACAGTCGGGCGCTTAGGACGTAAGTCTTACCGAACTAAGCCCCACACTTAAGTCTCGAAACGTTATGCTAGAGCCCCAAGACAAGTCCCAACAGAATTTTTTAAAACACCGAGTACAACATATTTGAAGGAGCATATATGTGTCAAAACAAGAAAGCAAATTTGTCTGGTTTGGATTTGTATGACCCAAAAATTATATAGGCACAAGCTGTCAGTGTTTGTAGATTTCATTACTTTAAGCTTGTCCACAAAACTGAATATATGTTAAATACACGTCAGATGTACTTGTGTCCATATAGACGTGTTTTTCTTTTTACTTTCTTTCTTGTTCTATTTTCATATTTATTCAGAATACAAAATTAAAATATATAGTTTTATTAACATATGTATTAACGTTACCATTCATTTTTCTACTCTTGAACTTGGACGCAACATATTGCTTGAAATTGAATAGTGGTAGCCGTTTAATTTAAAAGCAAGCAACTTTTTTAAATTTTGATATATGTATTTTGTTATAATCAATAAATGCAAGCCAAATGGGGAAATTAATGATAGTCAAATTTATGAGTCGCATTTAAATTTTGATATATGTATTGTTTGATTTTTTATTTTTGATTTTTTTTAGTTTATATTAAGTGAATTGTTGAGTACCACATATTCATTAAGAGTCGACCCTTGTTTTAATACTTCTATTTTAAAGATATTATTTTATTAGAGAAAAAAAATTGAAAACTAAACATGAAAAATTATAAAATAATCTTCTCAAAAGTATTTTCCTTCCTACTAAATAAATACACCCAAAAAAGATGACGATGCAATAAGCTAGAAACTGGCCTTGATTCTCTTCAACCGCCACCCATCTCTTTCAATATCTACCAAAATTTGTATAAAATATTGTCTTCTAAAATCTTTTGTATTTACAAAAATGTGAGTTTTTCACCATTTTTTTAATATTTAAATGCTGAGAAAACAAACAATTACTATAATTATTCAATTTTTAGATTTATCTTAATTAACAACCTATTTTTCATGAACCGATGCGTTGCTATTTCAAATTTTGTATTAATTAGATTCCAATATAATGTGTGTAATAGCCTAATTTGTGTTGAAGTGTAATTTACTTAGTTGAAGTTTTCAATTAAAAAAAAAATATATACACAAAACAAATTTAAGAACACGAAGAGACGTTGGCCGAGTCATGAGTGTTCTTCAAAAAGTGGGGAAATGGACCCGTTAAGTTGGCATTTACTGCCATTAATATTTCTCATTAAATTCAAAACAATTGTGGCAATCGAAACAGATCCAAAATTTAAGTTTTATGAATTCATTATTAAAGATTTTTAGCGTTAAACTTGTTAGATTTTATTTTTTGCAATATATCTGAATTTTACATATAAAGCATACTATGATTTATTTTCTTGTTTGTTTTTCTTTTCTTTCCTCTACTTTAGCATTTGATATTATGATACATATTGATTTGTATGTATAAACATTGATAATAAGATCCATTAAGCTCCTTATTTAGAAATTCAATTTCCAAAGTGAAACATGTTTTGAAAAATGAAATTATTCGCTCGTTCACCAAATCGCTTTTTATATGAGATAATTTATTCAGTCATTTTAATATAAATAGTTAGATAAAATAATTACAAAATTAATTAATACTTATAATTAAATATAAAATAAAATAATCTCATATTATTTTAAAATTATTATTTTATCCCGCATTCTTAGGGGTGCGGGCTGGGCTTTATGAAGTTTTTTTTAAAAAAATTCGTGAGTATTAATTGGATCTTCACCAATAAATAAAAATTAAAAAGAGAAGTATCAAAAACACCCATAAATTTGACGTAAATTATTAGTTTCATGTCCGAACTATTGACAGCCTTAAAAAACATTCCTCTACTTGACTAACTAAACTTAGATACACTCTCGATATGCAACATGACATAGCAAGTGGTCACAAACTCTTGTAGGAGCATGGAGTTCTTAATAAAAATCGAGAAAAGTGTTGAAAACACCTCTAAACTTGACGAAAATTTAGAGGTATATTTCACTAAAGTTGTAAGATCGGGGATGTATTTAGCTTCAATTAGTCAAGTGAATGAGTGTTTTTAAGGCTGTCAATAGTTCAGAAATGAAACTAATAATTTATGCTAAATTTAGAAATATTTTTGATACTTTTTCTCAAAATTAAATAATCAACTAAACTATTAAGATTTTTCGCATAGTTACGAAGTCACGGTCTCGTTGAAGAGCATAAACTAAAAACTCGCCGTAAATCCCATGTTTGCTTCCGCATCTCATTTAAGATATTCTCATCCGGGTGTCGTGACGTAAACTTATTTTCTCGCTCTTTAATTTTGTCGGCTATATACTTTGCTTCAATTCTCTTTACCTCCCCCATTCTTCTTACTAATGCTATATACACCCACAACTTTTTTAAAAAAAAAATGAGTGTATTTATATGTGTAAATATGTTGACATGATGTTTGAAATACCCCAAATAGTTCTTGTATTATATGGACAAACTGTTAAGGATGACCATATCAGATGAAAAATATATATTTTTGAGCTACTTAGAAATTTAAAATTGTTTTAACTACCAATTACAGTTTCTTATACTATCTAATATGGACTATATATGGTTATTAAAATATGTTTCTTTAGAGAAACAAATAAACAAAACATTTCTTAAGTGTAGAAGTGTCATTTATATTCTCTCTTGGCCCTCTTTCTTTTGGGTAATTGATAAATATAGATTTAATTTATACAAATACATTTCTATATGCGTTAAAAACTTTATTGATAGTATTTTCTCAACTTCAATATTTTTAACCAATTGATTCTTTGAGCATATTTAATTTGTAGTGTGAAGTTTGACAACCTATCAATGCTACTTTTATCCCTTTGATGTTTTCTCCTTTAAATGAAAGCATGGCTGTAGTTATTAGAATATTAAGATGATACACCATAATATAAAAAATATTCAAATTAAATTGCTCCAAAATTATATTGGTAAAAGTAAATATTCAATTGTATTTACATATAAATGTAGTCAGAGTGATTCTACTATAGTAACAAACAATACATATTATACTTTCTATAATAAGTACATAGAAATCTTTGTTATTTGCTTTTTTAGTAATATGTGGACATGGTAAAAGTATACATTTTATTCCATATAACACATGCTTACTTTTCATCACATTACTTTATATGTATATCAATGGATTGAAATTCTACTATAATTGAGATTAATGCAAATTAAAATGTTTCAAAATTTACTAGGAGTATATATCATTTATTTTTCGCCATTCTAACTTGTACAAATTATTTTAGATCTCTTATATGTAACTTTTATTTTATTTTTATAAAATAAACATAAAATTAAATGCTAGTTTTGGTAACAAAGCCAATTGACCCTCCTATCATATATGTTGGGCTGAATCAATTTAAAATCACTCTTCGTACAATGTGATATTATCTAGAGCAACTTTTACATATATCAAACATAAAAATCATATTCGTATGTTATAGCTATAGTTTGCATAATTGCGTTTTATAACAAATTTTATGTTTGCTATGGAGCTTTTGATTTGTATAATTCGCTACAAACATTCAATTTTATACAAATTGTTCAGTTTTGTATAAATTCATTTATACATTGTAATTTGTATAATAAGATTTGTATTTGTATAATTATAAGTGTATAGGACGAAAATATATGTATTTGTATTTGTATATACATGTTTCTCTCACTTTATACAAACACAAACGCATTTTATACCGAAATGTATAAAATGTATAAAATGACTAATTGTAATGGCTAATTGTATACCAAATCAGATGGCAAAAAAAAAAAGGATGTTTGCTGTGAATTACAATTAAAATAAACTATGGCTATAGCATTTAATTTGGATTAATAGTTTGTTATTTCATACAATTTTTCTTATTATCTATTTGGAGTTAAGTCCTCACGATTTTCCCCAAAAGACATTACACTATTAAGATCACTTACACCTTATAGGTAGCTTCTCAATCTTTTCAACTACTCCATCCGTCCAACAATAGTTGTCCACTATATTATTTTGGGATGTCCAACAATAGTTGTCCACTTTATGAAATCAATGATTAATTTTACGTAGTTCCTAATTTATCCTTATTATTAATTAAGGTCATTCCTCTATTACAGTTTTCAAAACATCGTATTTATTATATTCAAAGGATGATATAATAAAATTACCTTCTATTATAATTTCTTAAAAAATATGCAAAATCAATAGTAAACAAGTATTGTTGAACAGAAAGAATACCAATGAACTTTTATTCACATACCCAACATTCTCTCCCTCAAAGTAAGTTCCACATTCACCACAATCCATGGATCGTTTTTTGAAATTTACAGTATGCCCCCGTATCATTTTGAGATTTACCGTGTGCCCCCATATCATTTTGTGGTGTGCGCATCTCCAAAATTATAAAATTTATGAAAAACGAAGCCTGCAGCTAGCTCCTTCTTGTGTACGTATCTCCACGCTCATAATCGTAAGTAAATCCAGCCTTGCTCCCATCATTCCACCACATGACTTTACTCATCCTGCTTTACTAGGCTAAATTAGCCCCAAAACACTCTTAACTTGATGTGATATTATCTGTTTTGCGTCAAGTCAACACAATTTTTTTTTAAAGACTTTATATTATTAAGAGATCCTACACCTTATATATAACATCTCAGTCTTTTCAACTACTACGGTAGACTTTTGTTTGCACACATAACGATTTAAATTTCAAAATAGCAAAGTAGTTATTTCCCAATTGGAGTTTTTTTCACCCACCACAAAAGTTAGTGGGATGCAAGTAACACTTTCCAAAAGTCGTTGGTAATTTGCAAAAATAAGCAAAAATTGGATTGGCTTACACCGCAGTTAACAATGTAGAGAGAGATAGAACAGAAACAGTAGGAGTAGAAAATAGAGAAAATACAAAGAAAAATAAAAAAGGGAAGAGAGAGAGGAAAGGGAACCGTCTGAGAGTCAAACCAAAACACAACATCAATACCAAAAAAGTTTTCGCCGGTGTTATCTCCTCCTCTTTTCCGGTGAAGTGTTTCCGATATTCATGCTTCATCTGATCGTCAAATTACGTCAGCGCTCGGCGGCAGTGGCGGAGGTGGAAGCTGGTGGTGGCGGCGCCGGAGTAAGCGGTGGAGTACTGAAGGAAGTTGTTGAAGTGCATATTGATCCTTTTTTCCGGTCGTTACTTGCTGGTTACCGGTGAGATTCTAGAAACTTCGTATTTGATTATATTATGAAGAAAAGCCAAAACAGCAGCATCAATAGCAACAGTAATAACAAAAGTAAGGTGAAGAATGGGACCAATACCAATGGATTTCTCCCCAATTCTCTCAAGTTCATCTCATCTTGCATCAAAACGGTGTCGTCCAATGTCCGGTCCGCTGGTGCCTCTGTCGCCAGTTCCTCCTCCGACGATCACCGCAAAGACCAGGTCTGGTTCGGGTTTTTGTTCCATTTTATGCTTTCGAATGTTGATCATCTCATTCTTATAGATGATAGTTTAGTTAGTTGATTCTTAGCATGAGGCAATTGGATTTGTTGGCTGTCAAAAAGGTTTTGATAGTTAGGATTTGCTTGGTGTATTGAGTACAATGGGATTCGCCAGGTGGTTGAACTTGTTCTTTTTATAGAGCTTGTTAGGATGAGGATTCAAAATTATTATTCTCTCTCTGTATTTTGTTTATTTATCTACTGATTAGGGATTTGAATATATCATTGGGTGAAACGGAGCTGGCTTGGAAACTACATTTAGCATTTATAATTGAGATCCTTTACTCTGAGAGCTCAACTGAATATTTTGGACAATATTATGTAGCTAGAAATATATATATTTGCGAAAAAAGAAAGATGGATGTTGCACTCGAACTCTACCACCAAGGTTATGTGGCATCACGGTCGAAGGACAGGTGCTTGAATCGGCTTTGGTACTGCATATTTTGGTGTTCTACTCTTCTAATTTTGTTTGATCGAAGAGTGTGTTACATTACTAGGGGAAGTGAGATTTAATGGTTATGAGTGCCTTTAAAATGTGCAACGTGATTAGATGTTCAGTTTTCTACTTCTTATTCTTCATTTGGACTGTTGGCATGGAGATAATTCAACCCAAAGAGTTTATACATTTCAGTTGTTTCTATGGTCAAATCATTATGGCTGTTTTAATTTTTTTGACTAGACAGGACAGTGCATAATCTTTCGATTATGTAGAAGGTCCAGTAGGCACCTTGTGTTTCAGTTTAAGCTTCTTCCGTGCATCCTCCATATGCTCAATGTTATGGAGCATGCAAATCCTTGTAGGTTTTTAAAAAAAAAAAACTGAAAGTGTGCTTTGAGAACCATCCTCACATTTTTATAGACCCGTTTATAACTCAATCCCTTTTAGGAATGACATTTCATTTATGGTAGATCCAATGCTTTCTTTATCCTGCTTCATTCCTGGAAAGGAAAATGCAACAAATATAGGCATGATTCTGAGTTATAAACTTGTAATTCCTTACCTGGAAATGTTATTGCCATCTAATAAAATGTTATTCAAATTCTTGATGGAATGGATGCCAATGTGATTACTAATTTCTCATGAGGGTAAATGACGTGCAACTATCACAAGTATTCCCCTCAAAAGATATCCTAGGGGACCATGTGCGATTAAGCTATTGCAGTCTGGAACTGTGAAATGCAAATACAATTTTGGGCTCAAATTTCAAACTACAAATGGTATATAAGCCACTATTTCAAAAGAAAACCTTTTGCATCTTTATTGAATGCCATCTTTTTACTCCATCTGGTTTCAAATAAAATGGTGGCAAAATGACAATTCAGTTTTTTTGAAAAAGAAAGATAGAAATATAACATATTTTATTAGGTTAGGACATCTCTTCACCATAGAATGCTTATGCTTCTTTTTAGTTGATTTTTTGTAGGAGAGGGGGGGGGGGGGGGGGCAAAAAAAATTTAAGT
>JAJONR010010152.1:0-17701 GCA_029582245.1 Solanum etuberosum
CCCTTGAGCTGCAAATGCAACAGTGACAATATTTCCTTGATGAAAAGCATTTTGTGTGAAGAGACGCTGCTCTTCACGAAGTAATTCCCTAAAACAGATATCCAACGAGGGAGATGGATCACGGTTCATCAAGTTGGAGCAAACATTTTCAAAATCAGATCGTAATTTCATCAAAAATTGATCTCGCTTGCTTTGTTCATGAACTCATTGAATGATGGAGAGAGATTCAGAAGGTATTTTAGCATAAACGATATCGGTAAATTCAGCGGTAAATTCAGCCCATAAGTTCTGAAATCCAGAGAAATAATCTTGAACAGAGAGACCTCCTTGAGAATACATAGCAATTTCATGCTCTAACTGAAAGCGCCTTGCGCTATGGTCTTGGTTGTAAACCTTTTGTAAATAATCCCACATGGCCTTTGTTGTCTTGTATGGCCTGAGATTAAGACCAATAAGAGGTTCAATTGACCCTAAAATCCATGTCATCACCCGAGCATCTTTAACCTTCCATTGACCGAGCTTTGTAGGATCGGTAGGAGTAGGATCACTTCCATCTATATGTCTCCATAATTCTTTTCCAGTGACAAATAGTTGGAATTGAAATTCCCAGGCAGAGTAATTTTTTCCTGTGAAACGAACATGGAAGGACTCAAACTGATATGACACCATGTTCTTGACAAGCTAAGGAAGATAGAAATGCAATGATGCAAAATAACCAGAATGACCAAGACTAAGATTCCAAGATGCCTAAAATTCCAAGATACTTAGGACTAACTGTTGACTAAAAACAGTAAGCAGAACCAAAACTTTCAAAAAAAAAAATCTGAAAGGAACCACAGATGAAAGACACTAAGAATCAAAGCACTGAAAAAGGCCCTGATACCATGTCAGTTTTGCTGAATGAATGCTCTCAAATGAGAGTTCTTCCATTAAATAGAAAGAATTCTGATTTACATGCCTAAAAATCTGCTATATATCCCTAAATATATGCTATTCCTAATTGTAATATCTCTGAAAATATGCTACATTAATCTATGCTATCTCCTATCATCATTACACAAATATTTAGAGTTATAACATAGATATGTACAGATATTTAGAATCTGTCCAATCATGCTAACAACTACAAGGAAGCTTTGAGGAAAGTGAAATCTTAAGGTGCCTAAAACTGCATGCAATTGACAAGGCACCTGGTCCAGATGGTTTCACCATGGGATTTTTCTTTAAAATGTTGTGAAGTGTTGAAGCAGATCATTATGATGGCCTTCTAGAATTTCTATGAACAAAAAATGTTTGAAAGAAGCCTTAATGCTACATTTATAACTCTCATCCCAAAGATGAAAGGAGCCAAAGAGTTGAGGGATTTCAGGCCAATTAGCTTGGTAGGCAGCATATATAAACTGTTTCCCAAAGTGTTGACCATAAGGCTAAAAGGTGTGATGGCCAAACTTGTTGATTCACAACAAATGACCTTCATTAAAAGTAGACAAATCATGGATGTAGTCAAAATAGCCAATGAAGCAGTAGATTACAGAATGAGGCAATAGAAGCCTGAAATTTTGTGTAAGCTAGACCATGTCAACTGGGAATATCTTTTGGATGCGATGGAGAGAATGGGTTTTGGGAAGAAATGGATCCAATGGATTAAATACTGCATCTCAATTGTGAGATTTTCTGTGCTCATCGATGGCTCACCAACATGCTTTTTCAGTGCACCAAGGGGTCTCAGACAGGGAAACCCTTTGTCAGCTTTCCCATTTTTAATAGCCATGGAGGGGCTTAACAATATGATCATGACAACAAAATATAGATGGCCCAGAGGTTTTGATGTTGCCAGAACTGGAGGAGGGAGTCTAGAGATAACTCATCTACAATATGCAAATGATACAGTTATACTCTATGATTCTGATGAAGATAAATTCAAACCTTTGAGGGTGATTTTTTGGTGCTTTTTGAAGGGATTTCTGATTTACACATTAACCAGAGGAAAAGCTTCTTATACCCTATTAATGCTGTGCAAAATATAGAGAACACTGAATGCAATCTTAGGTGGTGAAATAGGGGATCTTCCATCCATCTACTTGGGGATGCCACTGGGAGCCAAATCTCTGCCTTCAGAACTTTGGAATAGTGTAATTAAGAAGTGTGGAAAGAAATTGGCAAGATGGAAGACTCGGTATTTATCTAAGGGGTGGCTGATTGACTCTCATCAACTCAGTCATTGATTCCCTTCCAACCTAAATGGTGTTTGTATTTCCAATCCCAATTGGGATTATCAACAGGCTGAATAAAATCAGGAGGAAATTTCTCTGGAAAGGAAACAATGAAATGAAGGGACACAACTTTAGTGATAGCTGGAAAGATACGAGGGGGATTCGGAATCAAGTATCTGAAAATTCCGAGTAAGTCTCTGAGAATGAAATGGTTATGAAAATATAGCAATGAGAATCAGTCTCTTTGGAAGGATGTCATCAGTGCAAAGTATGATAGGAAGACAATTGGATGACCATGGAGACAACCACACCCTATTGAGTTATAGCTTATGGAGGTCTATCAGATCTTTGTGGAGTGAATTCAAGGCCAACACTCCGATCAAAGTGGGTAATGGGGAAAACATTATTTCTGGAGGAATGAATGGTATGAGGCAGGCAAGCTAGGAACCCTTTTTCCATACATACATTCATTAGTGTCTCACCAGCAGAAGACTAGTGCGCAGAGCACTGGTCACCTCAAGGATGGAGCTTCATTTTAGAAGTCAGTTAAATGTCCGGGAGATTCAAAGGGTGGCAGACCTTTTCAGCAACATAGACTAGTTTAATGTTCGGGAAGAAAAACCAGATACCTTATGGTGGAAAGGAAGCAAAAAGGGCCTTTTCAAAGTGAGTAATGCTTACAATTGGATGAACCACTCCACCCAGAGTCCAATCAATTGGCCATGGAAAGGTATCTGGAAAGTCAAAATACCACACAAAGTGGCCTGCTTTGTATAGTTGTTAGCCAAGGAAGCAGTACTGACTGAAGATAATTTGATGAGGAGAGGGATATCGTTATGCCCTATGTGTTTCTTCTGTGGTGAGACTGCTGAGACAGTCAACTATCTATTTCTTCACTGCAAAGTCACTGGGCAACTGTGGAGGATATTCTTAAATCTCGAGGGAATACTTTGGACTATGCCCGGAAAGATTACGAACAATCCAGAGTTGGGAGGAAGCTGGTGTGCAGGCGAAAAGCAGAAATAAATGGAGAATTGTCCCTGCTAGCATTTGGTGGACAATTTGGGAGGAGAGGAACTCTAGATGTTTTGTAGTATAGAGATAGTAAATAAAAGATCAAGCTAAACCGTCTTTTGATACTATGTTTTTGGTGTAATCAGTTATACTCAAATGATATTATCTCTATAATTGATGTTTATAGATTTGATTTAGGATAAAAGATAGTAGGATTTTGAAGTAAATGTTGTAAATATGGTTTCAGTACATAGGTTGTACTGTTTTGCTCACAATGGGATACATACAAAGTTGCCAGTTTCAAAAAAGAAGTTTGTGTTGATCAATGATTAGAGCTAAATTGTCTTTTGATGCTATCATTTTGGTGTAATCAGTCATACTCTAATGATTTTGTCTCTGTAATCGATGTTCTAGATTCAATTCAAGATAAAGATAATAGGATTTTGAAGTAAATGTTGTAAATATTGTTTCAATACAACCTATGTACTGTTTTGCTCAGAATGAGATATATATAAAGTTACCAGTTTCAAAAAACAAGAAGAATTTGTGTTGATCAAGGATAGCATGGTTGGTTTAATTCTATGCGTACCTTGATTGCATTTTTACTGCAGTTTATATTGCAACAGTTTCTAGTGTTGTATGCTTTCAGTCCCAAGGGTCAATCAAGCCTTTGAAACTAGTGAAAATAGTCGCCATGATCTGAGTTACTGCTTTCAACGGGACTTCCTTACCTTATTACTTGTGCTGCTTCAAATTCTTCTTCTTTTATTTGCAGAGACGAGACAGTGGGTCAGGTACCTTGGCTAGCACTAGTGATAGATCCAGTGGACTCAAGTCAACTAGTACACCATCCACTCCTCAAGCTGAAAATCACATGGAATTGAGAAACTCACACTCTATACCCACAGAAAGCACGCCATCAGCAGAGCATTTATCTGATGTTAGATTGGATAACGAAGTTCCAGAAGACAACCTTTTGGACCAGGAGACTCCTCTGGTATGGAAGTTAATATTTTTTGCAATGTTTGATAAAGAAGTGAACATTAGTATATCTATTGAATGTCATGTAGCAAACCCCAATATTGGATTAGCAGATTAAGTTAAATATAGTGTTGATCTGGAAAAGCTGCTCTTAAATTCTTCCATTTCTAGGCTGTGTGAAGTTTCTCTGAGAAGTCCCAGATGAGGAAACTAGTGATTGGATCCAAAGTTTTACCTCATGAAATAGACACTAGAAAGCTCCCACATGGAATCACTGTCAGCTTTGTGCTTAAGCATATATAGACAATTTCATGTTTACAGTGCTTTTTCATGGTCTTGTTACTCATAGTTTTACTTCTTGTGTAATAGACTAGCATGAAGACAATGGATCAAATTGACCTTCTGAGTGAGCAGCAAAAGATTTTGTCCGGTGAAGTGGCACTGCATACAAGTGTTTTAAAACGGTTGTCAGAGAAAGCTACACAGAGTCCAAAGAAAGAACAAGTGCAAGTATAAGTCATGAAACAATATCTTGTGCATCTTATTGTTTTCTTTTTAAATGCAACTGTTATACTTACCGACTATTAACTCTTTGAGTGCCTAAGATGGAGAATAGGACATTGACGGATGAAATAAGAATGAAGAATGAACAAATAGCTTCATTGGAGATGCAAATTGCTGAGTCCATTATTAGCCCTTGTGAAAAGATGGAGAACCAGGAAGAAACTGTTGTAAGTTTGGCTTCTTCTACAACAATAAAATTATTACCTTATCAAATAAAAGAGTCTGGTTTCCTTCATCAAAAAATAAAACAGTCTTGTTTCTTCTACTGTTGAATGGCAGCAGATATGTGAAAGTATATTTCTCTATTTACACTGTTTTTTCTTTTGTCTGCATTCTGCAGTCTGTTGCTGAGCTCTTGGCACAGTTGAATGATAAGTCTTTTGAACTTGAGGTAGTATTACTTGCATGCCTTCACTAAGAATATTATTTCTTCCATTTCTCCTTGTAGTTCGATTTTATGCATATCCTTTCAATTGTAGGAAACATCATAATCCATTTATATTGCTCTTGCCAGGTTAGAGCTGCCGATAATCGAATAATTCAGGACCAGCTAAATCAAAAGGTGGAGTGCCTCTTTCAGCTGTTTCCTCATGGAATTTTGATTGATCCATGGAATCCGGTCTAATGAGATTTCTTATTTTGATAGACCCATGAATGTGAGAATCTACAAGAAGCAATTGTGTCCTTAAAGCAACAGCTTTCTGATGCCCTAGACCAGAGAAACCGCAGTCCATCAGTTACCCATTCACAACGTCTATCTGAGACCAAAAGTTTACTTGTGGAACTAAGAGCTGAAAAGGAGAGTGTTGCCTTAAAGGATGCAAAAGAAGCATTATTTCTTCAGGCCCAGGTTCTTATATGTTTTTATCTGTTGACTAGAAACTCTTGCATATCATCTACTGTCTTGTTGGCCACTCAACTCGTATACCTTGGGATATATATATTTGTTGCAACACAAAAGAAAATGATTTGCTAGAATGAGAAAGATGAAACAAAAAGAATCTTACTAGAGGGATAAAATCAGCCTCAAGCTTAAGGTCATATTCTCTCAGCATTTTACATTTTGTTCCCATTTTTATTTGCAAAGTGTTTCTCCACATCTAGAAAACCTTCTGCAAATGTCTTTAGGATTTCTTATTGCATTTGCCACCTACTGTTAAATACGCAACCTGACAATCATATTTCTTTTTGATGCTACATTCCATGATAATCACATTATTGTTGTTTAAATTTAAGTGTACGTGTATGCAACTTTTTGCTTGTTATCTTTTTCTCCTTGCAATACCTAATCTTTGCAATTCCTAATCTCTGAGGCTAACCTATTTTAATTTTCCGACTGGAAGAGGCTGCCTGTACCCAGTTTCCAGCTTCTGCCACAAGTATATACCCTATGGAATGGCTTATTCTTGCGATATATTCATATTCAATAAGTCTTTCATCTTTAATAGTAATGCGAACTGTACCCAAGGGCGTGGCCTAGTGGTCAATGAAGTGGTTGAGAACGCTGAGGTCTCAGGTTTAGTGGAGACAAAAAACACTAGGTGATTCTTCCATCTGTTCTATCCTTGGTGGACAGAGTTACGTGGTACCTGTTGCTGGTGGGAGGTGGCAGGTATCCTGTGGAATTAGTTGAGGTGCACAAAGGCTGACCCGGACACCACAGTCATAAAAAAAATTGTAATGCGAACTAAGTGCTCTAGTTGATGATTGTGTTGTGTCATTCTCTACTTAAGATGGAGCTCCATTACTGTGTAGGTTAAAGTGATTTTTTCGATGTTTTGAATGAGTACTCCAATATTTTGTTTAGAACATTTTTTCAGACGAGAACAGAAGGAGAGATTCTCTGGTTGGTTTAGAACATTTCATTTTTGGGCAAGATATGAAATAGAGAGTTCTGAAATTAGAGGGATGGATTGTATTAGGATCAGTTTTAGAGCCCTCAAGTTGTCTTCAGAAAATGTTTCTTTCAATAACCTACTCTTTTAATAAGTGTAATCCCAAAGAGAGTGACACGATCTATGTGCATATTCAAAATAAGTTATATTTTAAAAGTAGAAAAGCTCTCAGGCACAGTTTTCGAGCGGGGGGGAATCTTTTTTCTCCGGTGACCTCTGGTTTATTTCCGGCGTCCTTCTACAATTTGCTTATAAGTCATCTCTTAATGATTAATCTATAAACTGGTGTAGTTTCATGGGGAAAGCCAGAATCTGCTTTGTAGTAGGTTTAAGTCTTACGTCATTCCCAGACTAGCTGCCAGAGCCGAAGTTTGGTATGAATGGGTTGAAAGAATTAGAAATTTGATGCGCAGAACAACCTATAGCAGGAAACCATTGAATGGATGGGTTTTAGTGTTACAAGAGGCATCAAAAGACTCCGAGACTCATACGAGAAGGTGGTAATTACGCAAGCAACAGGCAAACTTCTTTTGTTTGAGAAAACACAAGTTCGGAAGATTTATAAGCATTGTTACTGTGCAAGGAGGGAATAGATCTGTCATTATTATTCCAGAAATTACATTCAATGCAGGGTGGGGAAGAAATAGCATTTTAGATTGATAACTTCATCAATGAATATGAAGGACCAATTATTACAAATATTCCTAGGAATGAAAAAGATTCCACAAACAAAAGAAATGTATGAAGTTGTTGGAATTACACGTAATAAGATATCGTCTACGATTGAGAAGGTCTTATCAAAAAAGTTCCCATTTATCCGTGGTCCTGACATAGGTAGAATCCATTCTAGAATTCTTCTCATTACCTTTTGGGGGAAAAAGATTCCAAAAAGAAAAGAATTGTATGGTACAAAATAACACAACTTATTGTTTTTTGTAAAAGAAAAAGGCAAAAGATATGAACACTTCACTGGCGGGGATTTGTCCCATTATGGCACATGGAGAGATTATAGATTTATATCTATGCATACATGTTTGTATTACACACAAAATAAATACTTAAGGTACCAACAAGTACCCCATACATATTAAGTTGTAGTTAACATTCTTGTGTTATGTATCCACCATCCTCATCCACAACAATATGTCAACTGAATTGTTGCTTTTGCTCCTGTCAGGCAAGAGAAATTGAAGAACTCCACAAGAGAGTGACGGAACTGGTTGAGGCGAAGGAGCAACTGGAGCTCCGGAACCAGAAATTGGCAGAAGAGAGTACATATGCCAAAGGGCTAGCATCTGCAGCAGCGGTTGAATTAAAGGCACTTTCTGAAGAAGTTGCGAAGCTAATGAATCATAATGAGAAATTAGCTGCTGAGCTAGCTGCCCAGAAGAGTTCCTCTACCCAGCGTAAGCCAAGTGTTGCCATGCGAAATGGAAGAAGAGATCCTCATCCGAGACGAAATGAACAAAATGTATTGAGTGCAGAAATGAAAAGAGAACTAGCTTTGAGCCGGGAAAGGGAGCTTTCATATGAAGCTGCTCTTATGGAAAGGGATCAGAAAGAAGCTGAATTACAGAGTAAGGTTGAAGAATCCAAACAAAGAGAAGCCTATCTTGAAAACGAACTGGCAAATATGTGGGTTCAAATTGCAAAATTAAAGAAGTCTCAGGGAGTTGAATCTGATCCTTCTGAATCAACCATATCAGAAAGCCAAAGAATTGATGGTTTTGAGGTCTGGGATAGTGTTGTGCAGTCTAGTAGGCGTCAGTGAGGGATGTTTGTACTTAGAATCAAGAGTGAGTTGTGATTGTATGATAGTTTTGTAGGATTGTTGCAGATTAGGAAGGCCATTCTGTTTATTCTGTTTTTCCCCTTATGACACTGTAGGTAAATTAGTCGTGAGGGGCTCTCTGCATTGTTTTGTGCATGTTGAACTTACTGCTCTTGTACAGAGGTTGATGTTTGCAATTTTTATAGCTGGAATGTTGAATCATAGACATGCATTTTGCGCACTAATTTTGGGAAATTGGTTTGCTACCTTTTACCAGTTGTCTCTACAAGGCAATAAGTATTGTAGGGGAGAGAATTATTTTTCCTCTTTGAGTTGGACATTCCACTTTTGAGTCTTTCCAAAATGCTGTCAATACATAAATATGCCACTTAATTTGGCTTCAGCCGACATTTACACCCCAAACTTTAGATGTGTACAAGTAGAAACTTTAACTTGTATAAAATTGAACAAGTAGATACATACATCTTACGTGACATAATATATGTAGGACGCCACATATGACACAAAATTGTCATGTAGAACGCCACGTAGGACAAATGTGTTTGTTTATTTAGTTTTATACGAGTTTAAATGTCTATTTGTGCATACTTAAAAGTTGAAGCGAATAAATGTGAGTTGAAGTTAAGTTAAATGACATATTTATGTATTATGTCAAAACAAATTTGCGACAAATTATGCCAAAGAAATTGATGGACAATATGCCTAGTGGAAGCATTACAGAATGATTGTATATTTATCTATCTATACTACCTTAAAAACATGAATGTTCTAACTTGAATATTAAATAACTATAGTGTCCCCAACTAAATACACCCCTTCACTTGAATGTTAAATTAATATAATACCCTCATTTATAAACACTCAAATTTAATATATCTTCTACATTTAATTATTTATATTATATTATATTAAAAAAAGAAGACATATTTTCATATTGAAAGGTTGTGACTTTTCAGAAGAATTATGACTTTTTCAAAGGGTTGTCACTTTTCAGATGAGTTGTGACTTTTCTGAAGGGTTGTGACTTTTCTGATAAAACACAAATAAACATTTATTCATACTATCTTTTGTTAGCTACAAATAGAAGACTTGATTTAGTTAGTGAGGCTCCTATCGAACTGTTTCGTCTTCAAATTTCAGATTTCACAATTTTATCACACCGGGGTGAAAAAAATAATCCGAAGTGGGAATCTTAAAGAGAAAATGTCATAAATGGTCTATGAACTATTGGAGTATGTCTAAAATAGTCTCTTAACTGTACACTTATCGGATATAGTGATTTAACTATTCAAAACCTTATTAGGTTTGGTCCCTCAACTATACACTTATCAGTTTTAGTTACTTAACTATATATGCACTTACATGTTTTTGTCTTTCAAGTATTCAAAAATATATGAGGTTTGGTCTCTGTTTATTTTATATATAAATAACTTAGGTTTATATTAATGGAACTCATGCCTCCGTGAAATTAAGTTTTTAACCTATTTTTAGTTTTTTTTTCTCTCTTGCTATTTTTTCTTCAAATTACTCTTGTGAAAAGAACTCTAACATCAACGATTCAAAGTAAAATTAATGAGGAAAGAAGATATAAGTCCTTATTTTATTCAATGGAAGATAAAATGAAGCATATATTGTTGCTAATGACTTGAATATGTCATATTCCCTTGTTTAGCGGTTAACAATTCATAATCAATGTGAATTTATTTTATTTTATTTTTCATACAAAAGAAAATAAGAGATTCGATCTTATTACTCAAATTTCTCTATGTAAAATACAAAGAAAAATAAAAGCCAAATCAATCTATTTCAAAATATTAAAAAATCTAAAAAAATTATATAAAAATTTATCATTTTTAAGTTTCACCTTCTAAAAAATTAAAAAAATTCCCTTCAATAAAGTTGTTGGAGTACAAATTTTGGAATCAAAACATGTGAATAAAGAACTTTTAATTTTATTTTCGTTGCAATAAAATTGTTTTCATTAAATATAAATAAATCTCTTGCCACATCTAGCAGATGATAACTTTTTTCTTTTTATAATAAATTAGTGTACTTATCTGCGCTTCGCGCGAAATTGAATATATTTTTTAAATAATTGATGTCCTTAATTGACTACTTTTCAATAAAAGTGTATAAAAAACAATACAAATCAAGTCACGGTCTTAATGTTGTCTATTCAGAAAATTGCTAGAAAGATATTTTTAAACTTTAATTTCCGCTTAACATTGCCGATAAAAAGAAGAAAAACATAAAAAATATCTTAAGAAAAAAAATTAAGTTGATTATATAACATTACATCGGAGATTATACTTTGCAATAGAAAATAAAAGAATTGAAACATATAATATATAATAAAATGTATATTTATAAGAAGTCATGATGTCATTAGTAATTTGATGTGTACTTATCTACCCGATTATATAAAAATTATCATAAAGTGACAAAATATTAATTTTTTTAAGAGTACATGAAGTGTCAAGTTGTAGAAAGGTATTGTAACGACCTGTTCCCGTTGTTATGGAAAAGTCAATGTGGAAGGAATTTGGGCCAGAAAACTTCTGAGTAGTAACTTGAAAATTTCCCGCCTAGGCCAGACTTGGACGAAAGCTGAGACAGGTGAGGTCTAGGGCAATACGGTAATGGATGGGGGATTTAATTATGAGTTTGATCACGTGAGTGGATAGCCAAGACGTTAAGGAGCCTGTACTTTTCAGAATCGAATTCAGGCGAGTAGAACTCCCGAAACTGATCTTGGCGTGAAAGGGTAGTTTTAGAACGTCAAGGTTTGAAGGTCTGTTGCGAAATGGGAGCTTGGAACTCAAATTTCAAGTTTCTGTCTCCGTGCAAGCCGCTGGGGCGGGATTAATTCCGCCAGGGCGGGGCCGCTGTGGCGGGTCAGTCGTGACTTAAATCAGGAAAAAACCCCAAAAAATGTTATTTTCTGCAAAACCTCGTTCTTAAGAGCTATGGGACGACCTAGGGAAGTTTTTCATCAAGTTTCCACGAATTATCGCGCCAAAGGTAAGTTAATTACTCCCCTAATCCGTATTTCGATTCTTAGAACGTAGAATCCTTGTTAATTATCATTTGGGGAGAGTTTTGGCCTAAAGTTAATGGTGGAAAAAATCCTAGTTAAGCATTAGGATCATGGGTTTTGCCTTAGGATGATATTTTGTTATAATTCGGGTAAATTAGGCCTTGTTTATTGATCTTTGCGTTAATTAATTATTTTAGACCAAGAACAAGCTGAAAGACTCCGGAAAGGGAAGGCTCAAGTGTCTTAGGAGTGTTCAGGTTTGGTTTCGAGGTAGGTGATGGTTCGACTTCCCGTTGTGTTATATATGCGTGTTAATTTATCCATTGTATGCATGCATGTATGTGAATAGGAAACATGAATCGAATCTAATGAAATGATTAAGTATGAACAATTACATGCCATGAACCTGTTACTTGACTGTGTGACTATGTGCACTGTTCATTATGGGTGTGATTGTGACTGTGGTTTTGGTGACTGGATCGGGAGTCACATTCCGATACATATATTGGACCGGGTGTCACGTTTCGAGACATATATTAGACCGGGTGTCACGTTCCGACACATATATATTGGATCAGGTGTCACGTTCCGACACACTAATAGTTTGGGTGTGGGTTCCATGAGAGGACCATTTGTGACTACTACATTCATAGCTACCTGTCATTGATATTGGGGAATTGTACATTGATCCTAAAATGATAATTTAATCATGCATCTTGTATATGTGTTTACTGTGTTGTAATTACTTGCTTATATTTCCTTACTGGACAATGTTGTGTTCAAACCGTTCGAGTGGACTGACAAATGTGAAGAGAGCGTCCAAAAACTCAAGACTCTTCTGACCTCAGCACCTATTCTGACATTGCCGGTGGAAGGTAAAGATTTCATTGTTTATTGTGATGCTTCGCATTCGGGCTTGGGTGCTGTGTTGATGCAGGATAGAAATGTCATAGCTTCTGCATCGCGAAAGCTGAAGGTGCATGAGAGAAACTACCCGACGCATGACTTGGAGTTGGCAGCGGTAGTGTTTGCTCTCAAGATCTGGCGGCATTACATTGAGGTGTTTACTGATCATCATAATCTACAACATGTATTCACTTAGAAGGACCTGAATCTGAGACAACGAAGGTGGATGGAGTTACTCAAGGATTACGATGTTACCATCCAGTATCATCCGGGTTAGGCTAATGTGGTGGCAGCCGCATTAAGCCGGAAGACATTGAGTATGGGTAGTCTAGCTTGCTTGGGTATGTCCAAGCGACCTTGGCCAAGGAGATTCAGACCTTGGAGTCTAAGTTCATACAGTTGGGCATCTCAGAGAAAGGTGGGGTGTTAGCCAGCATTGAGGTTAGACCCACATTCATTAAGGAGATCAAGGCCAAGAAGTTTGAGGATGAGAGTTTGAATGAGCTCAGAAAGAAGACAGTGTCTGGCAAGGCACAAGATGCGGCTCTTGATGCGGGTGGTGTGCTCAGTTTTAAGGGAAGAATTTGTGTTCCCCGAGTGGATGACTTGATTCAGAAGATGTTTACAGAATCCCATTGTTCGCGGTATTTCATTCATCCGGGTGTGACCAAGATGTACCGAGATTTGAAACGACTTTATTAGTGGCCTGGCATGAAGAAAGACATAGCTGAGTTTGTGGCTAAGTGCCAAAACTGTCAGCAGGTAAAGTATGAGCACCAAAGGCCTGCAGGTTTGCATCCGAATGCCAATCCCTGAATGGAAGTGGGAAATGATAGTTATGGATTTCGTGGTTGGTCTTCCCAAGACCCTGGGGAAGTTTGACTCCATTTGGGTGGTGGTTGACAGTCAGCCCACTTCATTCTAGTCAGAGTAGACTATAATGCTCAGCAGTTGGCTAAGGTTTATGTGAAGGAGATAGTGAGGCTGCATGGGGTACCCCTTTCAATCATCTCGGACCATGGTACGCAGTTCACATCCAAGTTTTGGGGAAAATTGCATGAGGAGTTGGGCACTCAAATCACTTTTAGCACAGCCTTCCATCCACAGACGGACGGGCAGTCAAAGAGAACTATTCAAGTGTTAGAGGACATGTTGAGGGCATGTGTGATTGACTTTGGAGGGCATTGAGATAAGTTCCTACCTTTGTGTGAGTTCTCCTATAATAACAGTTACCACTCCAGCATTGACATAGCACCGTTCGAGGCACTTTATGAGAGGGGATGTAGATCACCCATAGGGTTGTTTGAGGCTGGAGATGTGAAACCTTTGGGGGTTGAGTTGGTGAAAGATGCTCAGGATAAGGTGAGAAGCATCCAAGCCAAGCTTCTAGCAGCCCAGAGTCGACAGAAAAAATATGCAGACCGTAAGGTAAGGGACATGAAATTTCAGGCTGGTGAGCAAGTTCTTCTAAAAGTGTGATCCATAAAGGGGGTGATGAGATTCGGCAAGAAGGGCAAGCTTAGTCCTCGATACATCGGGCCATTTGAGATTCTTGATTGTGTAGGGCTAGTGGCTTATAGGTTGGCTTAACCGCCGAGCCTATCTGGAGTCCATCCAGTGTTCCATGTGTCCATGTTGAAGAAGTATCATGGGGACGGAGATTACATCATAAAGTGGGACTCAGTTTTGTTAGACAAAGACCTTCAATATGAGGAGGAACCGGTTGCAATTCTTGATTGCGATGTCCGGAAGCTGAGGACCAAGGAGATAAAGTTTGTGAAAGTTCAATGGAAGCATCGTCCGGTTGAGAAAGCTACTTGGGAAACCGAGAGAGACATGTGAGACAAGTATCCCCAGTTATTCGACGATTCAGGTACTACTCTACCCTTGCTTTAGCCAGTTCTCCTAGTTATCACTCGTGGACGAGTGATGGGTAAATTGGTATCTATTGTAACGACCTGTTTCCGTCGTTATGGAAAAGCCAATTTGGAAGGAATTTGGACAAGAAAACTTCTGAGTAGTAACTTGGAAATTTCCCGCCTAGGCCAGCCTTGGACGAAATCTGAGTCAGGTGAGGTTTAGGGCAATACGGTAATGGATGGGGGATTTAATTATGAGTTTGATCACGTGAGTGGATAGCCATGACGTTAAGGAGTCTGTATGGCTTTACAGAATCGAATTTGGGCGAGTAGAACTCGCGAAACTGATCTAGGCGTGAAAAAATAGTTTTAGAACGTCAAGGTTTGAAGGTGTGTTGCGAAATGGGAGCTTGGAACTGAAATTCCAAGTTTCTGT
Organism: Solanum etuberosum; assembly: GCA_029582245.1. Lineage (NCBI taxonomy): Eukaryota > Viridiplantae > Streptophyta > Magnoliopsida > Solanales > Solanaceae > Solanum > Solanum etuberosum. Next base: position 14,698 of record JAJONR010010152.1, read on the forward strand.
CTCCGTGCAAGCCGCCGGGGTGGGACTAATCCGCCAGGGCGGGGCCGTTGTGGAGGGATGGGGCTCGCTATGGCGGGTCAGTCGCGACTTAAACTGGGGAAAAAACCCAAAAATATTATTTTCTGCCAAACCTCGTTCTTAAGAGCTAAGGGACGACCTAGGGCAGTTTCTCATCAAGTTTCCATGAATTCTCGCGCCAAAGGTAGGTTAATTACTCCCATAATCCGTATTTCGATTCTTAGAACTTAGAATCCTTGTTAATTATCGTTAGGGGAGGGTTTTGACCTAAAGTTAATGGTGGGTAAAGCCCTAGTTGAGCATTAGGATCATGGGTTTGGCCTTGGTTTGATATTTTATTATAATCAGAATAAATTAGGTCTTGTTTATTGATCCTTGCGTTAATTAATTGTTTTAGACCAAGAACAAGCTGAAAGACTTCAGAAAGGGAAGACTCAAGTGTCTTAGGAGTGTTCATGCTTGGTTTCGAGGTAGGTGATAGTTCGACTTCCTGTTGTGTTATATGTGCCTGTTAATTGCTCCATTGTATGCATGCATGTATGTGAATAGGGAAACATGAATTGAATCTAATGAAATGATTAAGTATGAACAATTACATGCCATGAACCTGTTACTTGACTGTGTGTCTATGTGCATTGTTCATTATGGGTGTGATTGTGACTGTGGTTGTGCTGACTGGACCGGGTATCACGTTCTGACACATATATTGGACCGGGTGTCACGTTCCGAGATATATATTGAACCGGATGTCACGTTCCGACACATATATATTGGATTGAGTGTCACGTTCCGACACACTAACAGTTTGAGTGTGGGATCCATAAGAGGACCATTTGTGACTACTACATTCATATCTACCTGTCATTGATATTGGGGAATTGTACATTGCTCCTAAAATAATAATTGAATTATTCATCCTGTATATGTGTGTTTACTGTGTTGTAATTACTTGCTTATATTTCACTTACTGGAGTAGCCGCGTGGTCCTATCAGTACACCGTTGTTTCATGTACGGATACTGCACTTGCTCTTTATTTGTTGAGTATAGGGCATCTTTAGGCGGCTACTGTCAGACCTCAGTTAGGAGATCATTGTCCGAGACCGGATTCAAGGGTGAGCCAGTTCTTTCAGGCTGCCATGGATCCATCATTAGTTTAGTCCATTCTTTTCAGACTCAGACTATATACTCAGATTTTTACTTATGTTTAGTTTTTGGGGTTGCACCCCTCTTTTTTTTAGACTTGTTGATTAGTAGAGTTTTGGTACAATGACTTTCAGGTCTAGGGGTTGAATTTCCGCGAGGTTTATGTTTGGTTGCTTTAAAAACCTTCGGAGTTTATGGGAACTCCTTGCTTAATTCATCATTAAAATTTTCTTCCGTATCTTTAAATGGTTTAGTTTCTTTAAGTTGCTTAGTCGGGTTGTGGTAGTGGTTCTCCCACCGGAGGGTTAGTGTGGGTGCCAATCACGGCGGTCTGGGTCGTGACAGGTATATCAAGAGTTGGATCAATGTTTGTCCCTAACACATGTAGAGGAGTAGAAGAGTTTTATAACATTAATCTAATTCTTATTGAGTCATCACTAAAAAAAATTAATATATGATAATAACTATTCAAAAAATATCTCCTTTAATGTGAAAAATTAAGATAGATAATTTTTACTTTAAATAATTACAAGTTAAATACATATTAATCACAAATGCACATTTATTATAGCATAACTATAAAATAACTTTTTATTATATATGTACACATAAATGAGAATTCTTTCTTCATTCTTTTCATTAAATAATTTATTTATTAATTATAAGTTTTAAAAATACTAAAAAGATGGTTTATTTATTTATTTATTTATTTTGTGATTGATTTCTAATATGATAAACCATATCATATATTTTTAGTGGCAATACTATCTAATAACTATGAGAAATGTACCATAGGTAATATTATACCTTTCAACAATGACAAAAAAAATAATACAATATTAATTAGAAATTGACAAACAGATACAAACATATAAAGGAGTGGAAGAGTTTTATAGCATTAATCTAATTATCATTGTAGTCATCACTAAAAATAATAATATATGATAATAACTATTCAAAAGATAACTCCTTCTTTAATGTAAAAAATAAGATAGATAATATTTGCTTTAAATAATTATAAGTTAAATTTATCAATCACAAATGCACATTTATTATAGCATAACTATAAAATAACTTTTTATTATACATGTACAAATAATTGATAATTTTTTCTTCATTCTTTTCATTAAATAATTTATTTATTACTTAAAAGTTTTAAAAATGCTAAAAAGATGGTTTACTTATATATTTTTAGGGGTAATAATATCTAATAGCTATGAGAAATGTACCATAGGTAGTATTATACCTTTCAACAATGACAAAAAATTAGAATATTAATTAGAAATTGACAAACAGATACACACATATAAAGGAGTGGAAGAGTTTTATAACATTAATCTAATTATCATTGTAGTCATCACTAAAGAAAAATAATATATGATAATAACTATTCAAAAGATAACTCCTTTTATAATGTGAAAAATAAGATAGATAATTTTTGCTTTAAATAATTATAAGTTAAATATATATTAATCACAAATGCACATTTATTATAGCATAACTATAAAAATAACTTTTTATTATATATGTACATATAAATGAGAATTTTTTCTTCATTCTTTTCATTAAATAATTTATTTATTAATTAAAAAATTTAAAAATACTAAAAAGACGGTTTACTTATTTATTTTGTGATTGATGTCTAATATGATAGACCATATAATATATTTTTGTCACGACCCGAGCCTACACCCTGGACGTGGCCGGCACTCGAGAACCATTGCTGGTCCCCAAGCGAACCCTTATCCTGGCTGACTACAAGCGGAAGACTAACTCAAGCATACAAAAGCTTAAAAACAGAATAAAAAGAATATATTCAACTCGCCATAAAATAGGCAACTT